>JAPYZM010000196.1:0-58232 GCA_030522845.1 Psyttalia concolor
GGATTAGAAGATTTAGATAGCTGAAATGATCGATCACTATCAACACTTAAAACTTGAATATATTACAAACAAAAAAAAACGATTTTACAAGTTTACACTAGATGACCTCCGATGAGGTGTTTCCGATTCGATGTCGGATGTAATACTGATTTACAAATTTCAAATTGAAGACAAGTTAGAATTGTGGAATGGACGGGATGAAAATTAGTAGAGGGAAAATTGTCATTTTAGTTTGCTGAATGATTGGGCAAGAAGACCTGTGATGGGGGATGCTGGAAAATGATTGGAGAAGTTGTCATGCAAAATTCGGAGGTATAGAAAGTAGGGAGAATGGGAGAGGTTTGCGCGCCTTGGTCCAGTTCCCCAATGAATGGCATCTGGAGGAAATATTGTAAGGGATCATTAAGGGTCGTTAGAGGGTAATAATGAAGAAAATGGCAATGTGGTAGTGAGTGGGATAAATGGTGCTATAAAGTAATACAAATTTTAGTTTCTATGATGGAGTTAGGATGGTTTGGGTGATGTTTAAAGTTCAACGAACTGTCCTTCACAAATTGAAGCGATTTAGGATTATTTCCATAAAATAATTCAACTGTTGCGAACCATAAATTGAAAATACAATTGAGGATTATAGAAAATAAAATTCAAGTTTCACTGCTAATGGACCTTTAACGATTATTGGAGGGCTGATCTGCAGCTTATGACGCTGGAAATTCTTGGTGTTTTATATTGGACATACTTCTTTTCCTTGGTTGGATCTTTCGCGTATTTTGATGCCTAACAGAAATATTTAAAAGTACTGAAAGAAAATGGTCATATTTTTTTTTAGAGGTATTTAGTCTTCGGAACAAGTATGTAATTTCTCTCGCTATTTCCGCTGGTAAAGTCTCCGCAGTATTTTTAAAGCCTTTTTAAATGTCGAGACAAATTCCACACCATAGATTTTTTCTCGATTTTACCTCTCGAGTCAAATTCAAGACTAGAGATTTTCTCCGAAATTTATTTCGAGACTTCGAAGAGGCTTTCAAACTATTGAGATTTCGAGATAAATTCCCAATAATAGAATTTCTCTCGAATTCAAGTCTCGAGCTAAATTTAAGACAAGAGATTTTCTCTCAAATTCATCTTGAGATTTCGATGAGGCTTTTAAAGTAAGTGGATATTGAGATAAATTCAAGACCGGCGATTTTCTCTCGAATTTGAGTTTCGAAACAGATTGAAGACAAAAGATTTTCTCTTAAATTTATTTCAAGACTTGCATGAGATTTTCAAGGTATCGAGAGGCAGTCGGGCTTTTTTTTTCGCTAGATATGATGTTTCCGGTGAGATAGTTATTTCAGTATTTTTCAATCTCTTTCAAGTCTTAAGAGAAATTCGAGGAAAAATAATCATTTGGCGCATATGTGACCCCATTTTTCTTTTGACTTTGACTCTAACTTTTCAAGTTATTTTGAGACTATTATGAGTTTGACAGTATAGCGGAGAAGTTGATATGTTTTTCGTCGAGAGATATTCAGACTATAGACTCAGTCTTCGATTTCTTCAATCATTTTCTGCGGTAATATTATTCGAGAATTAATCAGTAATTTCGTCGATTACCAAGAGATTTGTCGAGAATTTTTACCATTTCGAATTCTTCATAACCCGTTTTCAATTGTTCTTGATAATTAAGAAAATATTCAATTCCATTCAGTCAACATTCAAGTCAACTCAGTCAATCATTTTTAAATTCATATCGTTTCATATAGTTTATGAGGGACTTATAATAGTTAGAAAATAAGTAGCGATGATCTTCCAGTTGATAATTCATCGGGCAAGAACCACAGAAGAGAAAGAGAATTGGACGATAATATTCATGTATATTATACTTATCACATCAAACGTATATACGGTCATACGATGTTAGTCTTACGGAGTGAGGTAGTTTTTTCTGATTCGAAAGACAGTTATTTTTTATTACGTAGTCAATTCAGCTTCCGAATATACTGGTAAAAAATCATTTTGGATACTCGGTAAAAAATAAATATATTTGCCAAAAAATTTTGATTTTTATCGCGAGTAGAAAAGGTGAGTGCAAGCATAGAGGAAGGCCGTTACCCGGGTATCCACCTTGCCCAGGAAAAGCAAACATCATTAACGATGAATGTACCATCACCAAAGAACACACCTGTCCTCATGATGATTCTGCAGCGTCTACGAAGAGATTCAGATCGGATTTGTCAAGATATGGCGACGTCTGTTAAGGGAGAAAATCTTGATATTTTTTATGCCTGTATAAAAAAGTATATTTTCCTTTTGTTCCAGAAATTTTATGTTTTGCTTCGAAATACCCGCTGGACAATTATTCAAGTTCTCTTTTTCTAAGCTTTTTGCAATAATATCTGTATGAAAACATATATTTTAAACATTTTTTTATATAAAAATCAGGATAGCTAACGTCTTGAATCAAATTCCCTTAGTTTTTTGAGCTCATTATCTCCAATTCTGTATATTGATAGCCTGCGAGATCGCCTGAAAATATTTTTTTTCTCGGTAAACTTGATCAAAGAATTTCGAAACAATTAATTTGTCCATTTCTTTCGTTGTACCAAAATATCTTGAAAAATAATTGAGTTAGCGTCTTGAATCCAATTCCATTTGATTCCTGAGATCATTAGCTATAAATTTGTTCATTGACAGCTTCTAGGATTGTCCAGTAATATTATTTTCGAGCACCATTATCTTCCTTCACTATAAATAAAATTACTCATCTATTGTACATAAAAAAATTCGATCAGACATCCTGAATCCTGTCATATTCCCTATACGCGCTGTAAGATGGACTATGCAACGTCAGAAACTGCAAGTACATCTTCCATTCTCGCGCTCGCTTGAAGAAATGGGTCACTCCTTGGAAGGTGACAAAGGACAGAACTGCTCACGTACCCTAAAGGACAAATGATCTTGAAAGTTCTAACGGATTCTAATGGTGATGTCTCAGTTGTCTTAGCAGATCTAGATTTTATTGAAACAATCCTGAAGAATAATATTGGAGACGAAGTGACTCTCCAGCGTACATGTTAAAAATGGGCCGCCATCGATGGAAGCCCTTCAAACGTGAATATAGAACGATAAAACGAAAATCGATTTGCGATCTGATAACAGTAACTTTCTTTATCGGAAACTTAATAAATATTATTAAGACCTTCCGACTTCCATCGAAATGCGAATAGTTTATTCAAGATTCGTTTTTATATTATAAATTGAACAGACGCGAAAGTGAGCAGACTATTTCGGCAAGGCAAGAGGATAGGTCGAGAAAAGAAAGATATGGTCTGCTTGTTCGAATTCGATCAGGATTTACGATATTGGTTGCGACGCCACCTGAACCCTGTGATATTCCTGTGGAATATATACCCTGCACAGTTATATGTATCAGCCCTCGCACCCCATTCCTCTTAACGGTATACGCCTCATCCGTGGCCTTCTTTATACCCACCTTTTCTTCAAGATCCGCGCTCCTGAATCGGCTTTGAAGCATCCTAGATATTCGCTTTTTCTACCACACCGCGTATATCTGTCAAATTCACCGTTCAAAGAATTTATTTATTTTTTGTTCTGTCCTGAGATTATTTCCACTCGTGTCATTTTATGCTGCATACCGACTCGTGTGGTTTCCGCGATCTTTTTTTTTTTCACTTTTACTATTATTGATAATTGAAAGCGCTGGATGATCGCATATTGGCGTCCTCTGAGGGTGCTTCACGGGTGGCTCGGTATGAACCTGTACGGGGCACTTGGTGAATTTATGTCCCGGGGGCAGATAGCGGGGCAATATAAATGAGATTTTAAGTACTATACCGCCGCACTAGCGCTCAGCTTTTCTCCTCCCACCTACCACCACTCGCTCATTCACTCTCTCTTTCTTTCTTTTGAGCTGTGGCGCTTTCTATTTTGCCGATCGACGAGAGCCGATAAATTCGGCCGGAGCCAGTGAGTTACGGGCAAAACGTTGTCGCGCTCTATATGATATTATATGGGTTGTGTGTATGTATGCCATCCACCGGAGCCACCCATTCTACGTTCAACAGACCTATGTCTATAGACCCATGTGCGGCCATTGTTCCTGCAAAGAGGAAGGTGCGCTATTTTTATTCGGGAATTTTGGGGAAAAATTAAGGGAGTTAGAATTTAACGGCTTTTAATAAAAGAAAGGTATTGTAATTTTTTTGAAAAAGTGTTTTCTAGTATTCCTGCCTTGTAGGCCTCATCGAGGAGTTGTTAATTATTAGGTCTCCTACAGGCCCTACAGCGAAAATGTAAATAATCAATTAATTAATTCAAATGGCCGGAGGACGTATTTTTGTTTTCTCATTTTTTTTTCACCTCCTGAGGGGGGTAGAGTGAACAGGAGTTCATTTTCGGATTTCTGGGGAAATTATAGTTATCTCCAGGGGTCACCGATAGGCCTAAATTCAATAATCTACCATAGACCCTCCGGACTTAATAACGAAAATTAAATTATTATTTGACTGTAATCGATTCCAGATTTTTTAGGGTCATATTTAACTTTTCAATCCGTTAATTGTCATTTTGAAAATCTCGAATTGAGGTTGGATAATGTTATTTTCCGATTTTTCAAACTTGAAGCTTGAATTCTATGAATTGCAAATGGAGATTTACAAAACGTTGAAATGAGGACTTCAGACGATCCCAACTTAATACTTTCAAAAAATTCTAAATGCCAGAATTTTCTGCGGGAACTCGAGACGTTAGAAATCTTCCACTTGACACTTTTAGAAGATTTGAAATTTGTAAATCTTAAATGAATACTTTCTCAAGTCTTAGCGTTAAATTTTTTAAAAGAATTAAATGTAGATTGTCTGAAATTGAGATTTTTTAAAATATCAAATTGTATTTTCACAATCTCAACTTTAGACATTCGGAGGTCTTAACTTAAGATTTACAGATCTCAATTGAAGATGTCACCAGTCTCTTTAAAATAGTGAGTCTCAAATTAAAATTGGTTTTCATGAAGTGCACCTTTTTTCGTTTTTTTTAAATTCGTGAAGGTAGATTTCTGTCATTTTGCTACAAATACTTTGAGGGGCTACGGAGAATTGAAGCTGGTTGGGAGGGAAACGAGTCAAACACATACAGGGCCGCTTTGACGATACCATAAAAAGGATAACGACGATAACGGGCATAAAGTTTTCCTTGAGAACTGGGAATGTTTGACGAGACGGCGATGAGAAACACTGAAATGAAAAGAGGAATGCGAATGGGTATGTCAGTGATGGAGGAGGTTGTGAGGATGAGGCCAAGAGATGGAAGAAAATATAAACATTTGGTGGGAGAATTCCATTAGAGGGAGCCGTGCGGTGTCCTCCCAGGATTTCGACTTTTTCTATTCTTCCAGAAATGTATTGTGTGTGATAGCGATCTCCAAAATGTCAGACGATACATAGAAAAATGGACGAGGTGGGGTGGATAAGGAGAAAAATCATTGGAGGTAAGAGACATGATTTTCAGGCATTGCATTGAAGTGAACGCAAGGACTCTGGTATAACGTCGATGAATAGAGAGGTAATGAATCCTCGGGGACACCGACACGAAAGAGGCGAGG
This sequence comes from Psyttalia concolor, assembly GCA_030522845.1. Lineage (NCBI taxonomy): Eukaryota > Metazoa > Arthropoda > Insecta > Hymenoptera > Braconidae > Psyttalia > Psyttalia concolor. Next base: position 5,606 of record JAPYZM010000196.1, read on the forward strand.
CTGTATGGGACGTGCTGTTGAGTCCTTCACCTAGAAAATTAGCGGAAAAGAATAAATAGATATAGACAATAATATTGTGAATATGAAAAATAATTTCATCAATTTTTTAATGGGAGGAATGAAATATAGGTCGACAATAGATGATGAAAAATTATGTGGAACTCTATGGTTCTGTACTCCTTTTTCTATTGAGATTGTTCACCACAAATCGACTACGTTTTATTTCTCCCGCTTTATAGAGAATATTTCACTAAAATAATTTGACTAGAGCCGTTGAATTATCTTGATTTTATCGGCCGAATATTTTCATCCGAAGTATAGAATAGATTAGATTAGATTTCGTCTCGATTATAATTCTCGGTCGCGGCGGTCTCTTCAAAACTAATTACTTAACATTCAACAAGTGAGTTTAATTCTTGTTCGACGCCACTTGAACTTTTCGAAAAATCGGTTATCATTCGTTAATTGCTAATGAATGTTGTTTATAATAGACGAATCATTTTATCCGTATACAATAGCCATTAGAAAAGAAAAAAGGATAGCTATGATTCTTCTAAGTAATGGTAATTTAAAAGCACAAAATATTCAAATTTCATAATACCAACACGAAATCCTCCACCCAGAGGAGACATTAAATCCCGTAGATCCGAGGTGCATAAAAAAACTACCCCCACCGCTGGATAAACTGCAACGCAGTGATGGCATCCAAGAATGACGTAAACGGTCATAAAGGTCTCGTCGCATCAGGGCGCCCGAAGAAAAACTGCTAAACGAAAATGCCAGTCCGAGGGAATGATCTCGACGTGCGATCTAATGGATAAAATAATGGATTTTTTTTCGGGCAATAAAGATTTGCCGGTATGATCGGACCCTTCGGCGGCCATTCGGCCGTCGTCACGCCCGGATTCTCATCTTTCTACAGTTGGCGCGTCACCCCTTCGCTGTACTAAGTTACAGTATAGAAGATTCACTTTAGGGTTTACGTTGAAAAGAGGAAGAGCATAGCTTCCTGACGAACCTCAGCCCTTTCCCGTTCCACCTCGTCGTTCGGCCTCCTTCCGGCGAGGCTTCTTCGAACTAATTGATTTTATTCACAAGCCCTTGAGAAATTTACTGCCTTGTCTCACGCCATCATCCACTTTACAGCGTGAAAACCTTTTATATAAAGGACTTTCAATATATCGGTGATGCGTATCGGTACAATAAAGGCTTTCTACGGGAGGACAGTATCTCAGAGAATTTAATTTTGACAATAGAAGATGTTTTTCGATACTATGACATTGAAAGGAATATCTCATATTGAGAGGATTCCCCTTCAAACTGAAAATAGTATCCATTGTAGAAAATTATTTGACTGGAATTTTCGGTATATTTACTAAAAATTTTTATTAGTTTCTAATTTTCTCGAATTGTCAAGCAGTTCTGCGACTTATTTGTGAATTAAAAACAAAGATAATATTGTCAGGTGTCAGTTTTTCAGTATTTTTCTGAGAATTATGGACTCAAAAAATCGGAATTGCCGCTAGTCCGTCGAAAAGCATCGAAAAAACAGGCGAAAAGCAACAGTCGCATTTCTCAAATCAACTCATCTCAAATCCACACGTGTATCTCTCTCCACCTGAGAATCAACCATTCATCTCATGCATAATGAATTAGCACAATAGTTGCCCACTATCCAGCATAATAGTCAATCAGAGATTAGGTGGTTTCTATCCATTAGAGACAAGTGATCTAGTCCCAGTTATGTTGGCAAAGGGAATATACACCCAGGTATGTTTGGCAGTAAAGTGGAACTGCCGTAAGGGGTGAGAGGAGAAATGGGGAAGCAGTGGTTCGTATCGAACATAATCAGCTCAAATGAAGTATGTGCGCTCCGGGGGGCATATTCCGCGGTGCGACCGATGCGTGGCGGGAATTCCGTATAGTTCACTGTTATACCAAACGGACCACTGAGTCCCAGGGGCGCGATGTGTCCTGCCTAATTACAATGTCCAGCGTTTCAAGTCCCCGCCGCCCCTCCACTCCCACGAATCCCCCGTTTCCACAGCCCCCTGCTCTCTCAACCCTACCATGACCGAGTACAAACATGAGTGTTACTCACATGCACTCATTCTCCGCCACTGATACATTGCTGGGCTCTGTTTCGCTGATGCCAGTGGACTGTCGATACTCGTAATCCTTCAGATGAGGCTCAATAATTCCGAATTAATTCGGAACAAAGGACTTTTTTTTTCATTCGCACGCTCACCCATTCCCTTTTTATCCACGTGAGTGTCCATTCTGCGGTGCTGTTGTGCATGTTATGAGGCTGACGGAGGCGCGAGGGAGGGGGGGAGGGGGAAGAAAAGGTTGGCTGGATGTTCACCCTGTCGCCTCTGGAAAAGTGTCGTAAACGGAGAAGAATGCTTGGTCGGTCGAGCGCGCGAGAGAAAATCACAAAATGTGGCGGTGGACCGTGGCACAAAAGAACAGAGGATGTAAAAAAGAGGGGGAATTTTTATTCATGCGGATGTATCTTGGCTTTCGTGGAAATGTCGTGGGAATTGGGATGGACCGATGTTCTTCCTCTCGGTTGCTCATGATTTAATCAGTGCGGAATGACGGAATTTGTGATGTTACTTTAGTCGGGGGAGAGAACAAGTGCATAATTGAATTGAATTTGAATAAATTACCTATGTGATTAGCGGTGGATTGCTTTGATAACTATTTAGAAATTTTTTTTCCGACGTATTGGATTTTCATCAAATTATAGTTCATCATTGAAAATTCATAGTTTAATGAGGAATGACTTGCGTGAGAACTGTAAACTTAACTTCGATTAGAATATGAAAATTAATGAAAATCCAGTAAATCGCAGGTGAATATATTCTCGAACTTTGAAAAAGTTTATTTAATTCAGAATGAAAAATTAATTTTCAAAAGAAAATTGGTGCTTTAAATTTTAAAAAATTTTAAAACTTCTAAGCAATACTCAAGACGAACCTCTACATAACCGAATTTACATAATTCAATTGTGCCTAATGAAGGTATTTACAATAGAAAAGCCGTCAAAATGATTGATCTCTGGATAGAATTTTTCAAGAATCCGCTTACTAACTGCTGATATCTAATTACTATCACCACTATAAAATGTCTAACCTTGGCATTTTCCGATATTCCAGACTGGAAATGATTCCTACGGATTCGTCGAATTTGCCGATCACGCAGGGGCTTCATCGGCCCTCGGTGTCCTGAACCAACGGCAATTCCTCAACAAGGTGAGTACCAAGCCCTCCATACCATTCTCCACTTCCCCCTCCTGAACAAAAGTTAATTCCAAAGTGTGTAATTAAACCAACAAAACTTGAACTATCGAACTATCGGCGCGTTGAGATTCTTGGGTTGTGCGGTTTGTGGATGGACAAAGTTATTCCATCGCTGTCGCAAAACCGCGAATCGCATGGAATGTGTGCATCCAAAGGCTGTATCCATAGCGTCGAGATAAGTCGATGACAACCAGAGAGGGCAACGGGCAGAGATACACTCTGAATATTTAATGTGAAAATCCATCGTCTGGAGTTTAGCGGTGTGTGGTTGGAATTAAACATAACGTTGGTTCATATCGAATTCAAGTCATCGCCCATATCTTACTCAGTTTTACCCTTTGATCCATTGAATGTGTCGTATTACGCTAGGTTGACTCCAGTGTTGAAGTACATTTGGTGGATGGTAGTCACCGAAGAAAGGAGAGTTTGTGTGTTTCAGTGGTTATTGCAGAACAGAATACGGTACCTTCATCGCTAGTTCACCATACACTGCCCCTACCACCCCGCCCCTCCCTCTCCTCCTCCTCCCGTGCGTACCTCTCGGCTATACACCAGGCCAAGGTAGTTCGGGTCCCGTAACGCGAAGAGTTACTCGGTTAGTTTAGATTCGCCACGGCAAAGTTTTGATGTCGTGCTTCGCGCGCGCTAGACTTGTCCTCCTGGTTTTCCCTCTTGCTTTCCAACCCTTCGTCTGTATCCTTGGTGCTCTCCTCTCCTCTTTACCCTACATCCCCGGCTCGCTCTTATCCATCTAGACCTTTCACCCGCACCACCCATTCACCACCAACACACTGTCCCACCTCACATTCATGTATAAGATATAACCACCGCCCCAGTGACGACACATTGCTAATGCCGAACCGTACTCGTAATAGATTGGATGCAGCTCTAAAGTTACCAAGTCGGGCCGCACTAATTTGATCTAACGTCGTAGTTAAACCAGTGTGTTGGTTGGTACATGTACGTATGGATCATCAAGTTCTACCCATTCAGTTAAATTGAGTATCGAATAGATTAGGCATCATTTGAATGCAGAGTATATGCATATTAAAGTTTCTTGGTTTGCAATGGTTGTTACATCAAATGAGTCTTCATAGTTGGAGTTCCAAACTTCATGTGGTTTTGTGATGTATTGTACTGTAAAAACTAGTGTTGGAATCGTGTAGACAGTTTTACAGATGTCTGAGACGCGCTTGAAAAAAATTGGAATTCCGTGGGTTTTTTGGATTTCGACATTGCCGAAGTCACTCTGCAGCATCTCAACATGTTGACACACAGAAGCAACTCAGCTGTTGGAATATAAAGTTTTCCTTCACAATTTCGGAAATCATGTTGTTTTAAAAGTACAGTAATTCAGGCTAGTCACTGACGGTCGAAGAGAAATTCTTAGATATAACAATTGGGCATTACCTCGATGTACTATGTATGTTCGTTAAACTTTCTTGGTCGGCGTTGACTGCCCCATCAAACGAGCCGTCATAGTCACATTAACAAGCGTAATGTGATGTGAAAATTTATCAGAAACATCATAAAAATTATTACAGTACAAAGCTTTGCGACAACTCCAGAGAGAGAATGGATGTTCGTAATGAGAGAAATGAATATGAAGATGGACCTTTCAAGCGCAAGTTGGGTGAGATATCTTTAGTCACATCAATCTCACAGACTCTCGGTTAATGCGAACCAACACCGTGAAATTACCTTCCACCACTCACGATTCGGTTTTCTTCGGGAAGTCATTGGATTTCAAGTAGTATATCTTCCGTATACAAAGAGAAATGCACGAAAATCTGTCGCTTTAGCATAGACATCCGTGGAATTCATCGTGAGACGGTTGAGAATCGATGGTGACGATAAATTCTTCCATTTTACCAAGTATAAGTTTCACATCAGTCACGTGAAATAACTGATGTGGGCATCCAGTACAGAAAAATATCCTCATCATTTTGACGTGGTGCATGAGTAACATGGATGTGCGTAAATCGTCCAGTCTGGGATGGAGGCTCCTGAGACAGAAACTGGGGAGATAGTGGAGTTGCAGAAACGGAAATCAGGTGGGAGCACCAAGTTACGATTGAGATTTAAGTTATTGACAAGCTACTTTGGCCAAGCTACGACGTGGTACTCGCTGGAATGGGGGATATTCAAGGCCTCAATCCCTCTGCCTCCTGATTTCCCTGAGGACGCAACCCTTCGAAATCTATTCTTCCATTCTACTATGACTACGGAAGACGTCACTGTTACGGAAAACTTTTATTTGAATTTAATGAATGATTAAATGTATTTGCGCTTCATTGAATTGAATGGGAACAATCGGTGATTCTTAGTTGAGAATTATGGTTGTATTATAATTTTCATTATTGACTCAGGGAGAAGAGTAGGGTTATTATTTGGGGTTCGATTTTTTTTACAAATTAGCCCATTGATAGATTATTGTATCGCGGTATTAAAAATGAAGAAATTAGAAATGAGAAGAAAGAAATTGGCAAAAGTTGTTATTAAGAAATTTTTTTTAATTACCGCTGACATTTTCTAACAGTGGAGATGCTACGACACATCCACTTGTGTAAAAATATATTTGCGAGATTGTATAGAGAAAGATAGTGGAAATCAATAAATCTCATTTAAACAATTAGCTTTAGTCATCAATTGTCAACCTAAACGAAATTTTATGAGAATCCAGTGAATGTCGTCAGCTTTAAAAATAATTTCGTCCTTCTCATCCTCCCTGCAAACGCTTGAAACGAATTGTTGTCTCACAAGCCATTTCTTCGTAAATTGACATCGACTAAAATTTTAATTAGCCAGGTCAAAGTTCTCCAGAATAATAGCTCCGGTAGCAGTAATAACCCAATGAAGTATAGAGTAGTTCATCCGCATTGTAAGCACGTTGGTACGCCCGGTATGTCGTTGTCCCTGTACTCGAACCATTCTAATAAACCACAAGTTGTTGCGATTCTTTCACTGTTATGAGTTCATGACACGCAAAGTACGTTGATAATCGTTTGAGTAGGCTTGCTACAGCGTTTCGCGTCATTAACCCGATCGATATTCTCAAATGAAGTTGAAATTTCATCATAACAGAGCTCAATGGAAATATCTCCCCTCCGTCCGCATCTTCTTCATCAGGCAATTGAAATGTTTATCAAATGAGCAATTTGGTTAGCAAAACATTTTAATACATTGAGTGGTATTTTTTTAATCACTTTGTGACTTTTCGACATGTTGTAATGAGAAATTTGGTTTGTAACATGTGCAAAAAACAAACGCGTTCTACACTGGTCAGAAAATATACTATTGTCGCTAATTTTTTTTTGTAATTGGAAATTATAAATTACTCTTTTCCGTTCTCCTGATCAATGTTAAAAGGATTCTTATAAAAGTACTGAGGAACTCGTGACTCGTGACTGCAGTTCTAACAGTCGAGTTTTGATGAAGTAACATCCCAGATTTCAATTAACCAGTGCGATGAATCATTGGCGAATTGTCGTTATGGACTTTATCAATCTCGATCAGCTTTCATGCAGAATTGTTGTGTTCCTCGAGATGTATTCGGTAACAATCCTTTCGAGGAATTGGAAAAGTTTTTCGTAATTTATTTATCTCTAGAATTATGGTGAACTTTGTTAACAATTTTTATCTAAAATTTCTGGTACACTTGCGGGGACATTTTCATCACATTCCTGTTCCAGGGAAATTCCAAGGAATTTCGTCATTGAAACACCGAGCGTCATGTAAATGTCAATGGCCATTGCAATTTTACTTTTACTTTTCTGCAAAAATTAATGAAATACTAAAAAATTTCTGTAAATCTGTTTTCATACCGCACGAAGTTCAGTGAATTCTGAATTTCAGTGAAACAGAGAAAATTCATGACTTTTTCCTTTTTAAATTTCAATCAGTATAAGTGCCCTGCAAATTAGTAATCCATGAAATTTTAATTTTTTCCCCATCAGTGCACGGGTTCTGACTAAATATCCTTAATATTCGATTTTATACTGCCAGACAGATAGAAATGAAAAGTAGAATTTTAGCCAGTGGCCTGCGCACCAGGTAACTGCATTTCAAATAATAATTATTTCACGATGAGTCTCGCCTTGCAATTAATTATTTGTTAATTGCCGCTAATTAAGGGTAAATAACGAGAGAAGAGGGTGAGGATAGCGGAAGGAAAGGGGGAGACGGGGGTCCGTGAATACAGAGGTAGTGAGGGAGTTAGGAGACCGAATTCTGTGGCGGAAATTTAACTGGTAGAGCACCAGGCGGTACCCGATTATTTTTGGTTTCGGTTAGGACTCGACCTCTCCACCTTTCCGCAGGCGAAAATTTACAGTGCCGTTACCCCCTTCGGTTGTGGGTAATGCAAAGAAATAGTATTTCTCGGCGTTTTTTTAAATCCTTGATGGATTATAGGAGTATAGGGCATGGTCTGCCTATATCACTAAGCAAGTAATATCGCTCACTCGATTTTCTCCACAACCATCAATTCAACAATTTTTAACTCGACTCTTACGTATCAAGTATGGGAAATTAACGATTTTTTATTCAAAGATAATGCAACTATTCTCGAGCATTGAATTTGTTTCCCGTATTTATTCTACAATTTTTCCCAAATAATTCGTCGAATTTCAATTCCATTTAATCCCGTCCTTTAGAAATTATAAACTCATACAATCATACAGAAATATCTTTGAAATAATGCTCAAATGCTCTCACAATTATAAAGACCATTTCGCAGAAATTTAATGATCGCCAAAAACTGTCCTAAGCCAATTTTAGAAAATCAGATTTTGTATTACTTTATAGTGCCACTCCTCCAGTACTGCTTCTCGTCCACTACAAACATCACCTTTCTCCTCATTTATTGCGGTCGATTCCTAATCATCCCTCAGAATATTTCCCCCAGATGTCCTTTATTGGAGCACTGGCCCAAGCCCCCACTTTCAAGGAATTCGCCTGTAATTTGATTAGTTTCCCACGACAATCATATATGAATGTCAAAATTTTCTCTAGTGTTTTGTAGCAGAAAAAAAGATGATTTATTCATTAGAGAAGGTGTTAATACTTAGCCATTACATTATGAAAAATAAAAAAACGATGGAACATACAATTTTTCAGTGTACAGACTCTCTGAAATTTTACATTCTCAAAACCCCCGAAATCAGATATGAAGAAATCAGTGAAAATATTTAATCAACTCTCACTTAACTTTTCCAAATTTAATGTCAAAAGTACTTCTGGGGGCTTTTCTATGAAGAATATTGACCAATTGGAATTATAAAAATTACATGTATCGCGAGAATTGACTTCCGAATTTTCTTTTTAAAAACGCAATATAATGGTGAACCTCATGAGTTAGAATCTCTCCCAGTGGCCCCTTGGTAAACGGTCGATATAGGAGGGTACTAACAAAAGCCCTCTCGGCGTACAACGAAGTGAGGGAAGAGTGACGGCTCCTCGAGAAAAATGAAATAAACGGACGGTGGAAGAGCGGGAGAAGTGAACGAGGAGAAGACTGGCACACAATTCAAGCCAAAGCCCCCGCCGTCAGTCGTTTTTATTAATTTCTCTCAGAAACAATTAGTTGGTCTATTCGTCAGAGACGCTTTTCATTAAATTTTCCTCTATATATATAGGCTTTCGACATTGGACCACCGATGGGAGCCCTCTTGACTCTTCCACATCTATGCACGTACACGTAATTCAGATGATCATACCTCTGATGGATGGAAAGAGACGAATATTCAATGAATAACCGATGTACAGAAATTTCCAGTCGTCTCGATTTGAATTACCGATTGACTGGTTTTCTCATCGTCAATACCTTCATTCCTCTCTGTGCGGGGCTTTTAAATGGCGTATAAAAGTCAATTTGGAATGGCTTTGATCTCCCACTGAGTCCGTGTGATAAATTTCTTGAGTATACCCGAGGCAGGATCTGCGAAATTCATTCCCTTCAAACCCCATCCACTTCTCTCATTCCCCTTTCAATTGAATACAGAATATTTCGTACATCCCGCTTCATTCCCTTGGCGTAATGACAAACTTTATTTTTCAGTGCCTTTACGGTGGATTAAAACATTAAGGATATAAGAGGGGAATGGCAATTTTATGGAATTGGTTTTCTGGGTGTTATACTTCTGGGTTCTTGAGGGCACAGGTTCAATTTTCAGGTGATTGATGTCAATCAAACGCTTTTAATATTTATCTTCCTCGCCTGAAGGAACGAAATTTTTGGAATTCGTTAATTGAGAATTTGCAGTAATACCTAGTAATTGCTCCAATCGGGTTGAAGCTCCCCCCCCCCCCCTTCCCCTTCATCCACTTGAATTTTGAATAATTTCTCATGCATTAATTACCCATTTGCACAGAAAAATATGCGTTTTTCATCAATGAGTAAATGGGTTTTTCCATTTTCCAGGGGTACTAGTGAAGCAACCTAGCTGGATTAAATGTTATAGGGTGTCTGGAGTGGATGGCAGTCGGCCGGGGGGAAGTAGGTAAAGACGAGTGGGTAAGCCGAAACAAAGGAGAACAAAGGATTGTCTACCGGAAATAATGAAAGGGTGTTTATCCAGAATTAGGCTGAAATTCCCTGCAGCTCCTCTACCTGTCTACGAACATTTTACCCCTCTCTCTTCTTCCGGTTGTCTCCTGATCTCTCCCTCCCCTGTCCTGTTGCCATATAGAGTAGTCGTTCCACGTTCATTCAGACAAATTAGCCCCGCGGCCTGCCTTTGTACTTTTTTTTCTATATGCCTTTTCATGAATTCAAAGGCGTTTTTACTTTCCCCGCTCGGATTCCTGTTGGCATAGCTCTTCAACACTTCATTTCGGAAGCGACTGGTGGATCTCGGTGAAATACTAAATATAAAGATTTTTCGTACTTAGTGTTGATGTGGTGGAATAAGATGTTTAAGTATTGGATTAGGGACTTTATTCTGGAGGATTTTTTTCATTAATTTTATTGCCGTAGAAATAAATAGTGCGAGGGTTAGATCAGGGAGAGGTTAAGGGCCAGTATTTTACTTGAATAATCATTGATAAAGAAAACTTTAATTGATATTTTATTTATTTACAATATTTTATTGTTCAATTGTAAAATAGCTCTGCAAATTCTGGACAATTTACATTTTAGGGTCTTAAAAGTTGTAACACTGTTCCTAAAAGTCGACGCTTTCAGAAAATGAATGGGTATCCTGTAGTCACGCTCACTAATACTTGGGAAATTGATGAAAAATGTCAAAAGTAAAATGTATAATTCATTGAATTTCATTTGAACACCTGTCACGCTGGAAGAGCACAAAAATAACGGTCAGAATTTTTCAATAGAATTTTTATTCAAATTTTATACTGACTTGAAATTTTTAGCAAAATTCCATGGCATGTTTTTTGTTAGTGAATCCACAATATTTTAATTTGCGATCCCACAGCAGCACCAAACTAATTGGGACTTTCCGGATAGGTTTGGTGCAAACGAACAAATGCGAAGCACGCGTCATTTTTTCTAAAAAACTTAACGACTTCGTTTGTATGCAGGGAACCTTGAGGAAAATATCCGAATAATTTTGAAGCTCGAGTGGTATTCTGTGGATTATTTTTTTCCCTCAGAATTTCGATGAAGAGAGCTGTTCGCCGGAATTTCTATGGTAAATGGCCAACAAACAATAATAAAAAAATTATCACCTGCAAATGGCATAGTTGCTATTGAAAAACTTCGAATGCGATGACCATATTGGTTGAAATTCTGAGCGAAATAATAATCCATTGGATTTTGCTTGCGTGTATTTAAAGTACTTCACATTTTCCAATTTTTAATTCAATTATTTTGGAATTTTTAATTAATTCATCCTCTGTTCTCTGGCCAACTGCCATCCACTCCAAACACCCTATAACATTTAATCCAGCCAGGTTGTTTTACTAGTGCCACTGGACAATGGAAAAAAATCTATTTACCAACTGATGAAATAAAGCTGAGTGTTGTGCACGAGTGAATAATCAATGCATGAGAAATTATTGGAAACTCAGTCCGGGGACCGGCAGAGGAGAGGAGGTGAACTGGAGGAGGGGAATCCACCCGGTTGGCGCAACTATGAGGCACTATGTATGTGGAAGGACAGCCGGATGATACTCGGCAATGTCCAATCTCGTTGTATCGGTGTTTGCATGTAATTCGACGGATAATGATGACACATCGGATTCCCGCTCTCCTTGCTAATGAATCAAACCAATTCAGAAATGTGCATCAATGTACACACATTCACTGGTGATTTTGTTATCGTTGGGATATTCATGATTTTGGGAATATGGTTTCACGGAACATGTGCGTTTAATATCAATTGACCTGCTTGAATTTCACAATACCTCGCGCTAATTGATAGCCGACTTCAGGGGCTTTAAGGGAGATACACGGATTGAAGGATTGCTGAGGAAATTTGAGAGAACAATTGAGAAGAGAACAAAAAATTTCTGCTTGTTGGTAATTAATCAATTAATTAGTCTCCAACTTCATGAAATCATGAATTGTTGCAATTTATTTTAAGAATTTAATCAGGCTGTTTTTAATTATTTCAATAACATGAGTTAATTTATCCTAACAATTGAGTGTTAGAATTGAGTGTTTGGTTGTTCATAAAATTATTTTTTATTGAAATTAATCGCATATTTCGTAATGAGTGCAAAAGGGGGGTTTGGCGGAGGCACTTTTTTCAGGAGTTACGAATATAATTTTAACGAATATAAAAGCCTTCGGCTTGTGATATAATCCCACGAGTCAAAAACCACTTTTTTCACGTGTTACGAACAATATTTTTCATCTCAATGTGTCAGAAAAGTGCTTTTCAGTCACTCGACGCGATGCGCAGAGTGACTGAAAAGTTACTTTTCCGACACAGCGTGATGAAAATAAATTTATTTTCATATCCAACTTTTCCATGATCTTAATAGAGAATTTATTTGGAATTAGTAATTCAGTCATGTTATATAATCGAAATATTTCGGATCAAATAAATGAAAAGCTCTTTTTGATTGAAATGGAATTAAAACTCATATTTTGAGAAACTGATCGGTTATTGTCCATCGTAAGTCCCTCAGTGATCCATTAATCTCACAAATTAAAAGAGAATTAATTATTGTTGGTTTTCACCTCACCAACCGGCAGACTAAGTGATAAACGAGGCGCACGGAACGCAAGTATAAATTCTCGACGTTGATGTTTTCTCCTTATTTCCATGTATTTTATCCGCTATCTCTGCCGAGTATCCATTTTTTTTCTCTGTAATTCTTGGATTACAAATTGCATATGAAAACAGGAAGAGCTAAAGAACATTATTATATTATTTTCCTTCTTGGAGGAGAACTTGGCTCAACCCTTGAGAATATACTCCCTCATTTCTTATGCAGAATATATTTTGGACGATCGTTTGTTCATTCGCCTGTGTGTGCACGAAAAGAAAATGCGCCAACTTCTAACCCCTACTTGGTAGAGTTGACTCCCCTTAGCCAAAAAATTCCGAGTGATTTGCAGGACTTGATCTGCATTTTAATTACACCCCGAGAAAATGCCAAACTCTCAGCGGTGGAATCAAATTATTATTGGTGCGAGGGGGTTGAGTTGGTTCAGGTGTGCGCAGTAAGAATTTCAATTCTCCTAATAATCCGGAGAGTTGAGAATTATCTTTTATTTTTATACTGAAAGGCGAAATAATATACGCTTCTCTACTAATGATCGATGATTGTTTTCCATCGCTGGTGGAATTTAAAATGAAGCCTCGGATGGAGGACCCCTTTTACTTCTTCAGCTTTTCTCCACTCGCCGCCACCGGAAAAATCTGGGGGAGGGAGGTTTTTTTTGAAGTTTAAAGAGGGTTAAGCGTCGCATTCACTCAGCACTGATGAGTCTTTTCTCTTTTCTGATTAATTGATGTTTTTATTGCATGCTAAGTTTGATTGGTCGATTCTGATTTGAATTTTGTACGAACAAGATGGCCATTATTTTCTTATCGAAACTTAAATAAGAATAGATTCTTCGGACTGGGGACTCTCGGGACTTGAGCTGAGCGGGAGGGAGCCGGTGCTATTGTAGATGTTATACAGGAGGGTGAATGACCGAACAATTTTGGATATGGTGGTGTATTGATTGAGGATGGCTTCGTAAATCGGGGGGAATTCGATAATTGAAGTTGTTCTCAAAATTAATTTATTGTACTTCTGAAGGTTTACAACCTTTCAAACTTCAGTTTTAGATTTTTTATAGTTTTCCTGTTTAACAATAGATAATTAGAGTTTGATTCATCCATTAGTGTTTTGAATTTTCGTTAGGAAGTTATTTTTTTTTATTCCTCAGAAAGGAGATGTTTAAGATAATTAGAAAAAAGTGTCCATTCATTGAATAAAGGCCTAAAAAATTGGATTGAAAGTTGCCTCGGGTGAGTTGGATAATAAATGCGATAGCAATAATTACTGTTATCACCTATAAAATTATTTACTGAAATTTAGTATTATTACATAATTATAACATCCAAATTTCACGTTCTAAATCTAATTTCATCGAATTCCCAATGAAATTTGAGTGCCCTCTACTTCTCTTAGCATGTCGCGTGTAAATTAGGCTAATACGTAATTATTTTCATTTTTTTAGAGTTCTTGAACTGTATTGGCAGTAGTATTTGAATTTTGTTGAATTTTCGGTGAAATTTGTAATTAGACTCTATTTTAAAAATAAATTAATTGATGAAATATATTGATGTAAGCATTTTGATTGATAAATAAAGAGAATTTAAAGTTAATCTTCTTCATTCAGTTGAATATAATGTCACTCTTACGAAAATTACCACCGAATTTCATCACATTTCAATTTCTCTCTAACAAAGCATTAATGAACTTCCCCCAAATGAAAAATAATCCCCTGAATTCACCGTAAAAATGTCTCTGTGTTTCATGAAATACCCAAACAATTCCAGGTATCATTTGTCGTTCGAACAGAAGTGTTTTCGCTTCGTCTCCTCTTTCCCTCTGTTGTTAATTCGTTCCCTCTGCAATAAAAAAAAATCGAACACGGGTGTAATGTAACATTCGAAAAGAGAGCTCTGCTCGTGTGTCATCCCCGTTGCCCGAGTGTTGAGTGAGAATGAATTTCCTGGAACTTCAAAGCAACAATTTACTGGCTTACCGGGTGCATCTCATTTGAAAGACCGCGGAATATCGATTTTTGGCTGGACTCGACCACAAATAATCCCGCAGCATTCTCAACACGGAGTTAACCTCGAGTACTAGGCACACCCAGAGAAAAAATTAGTTTTGCTGACAAATTATATGTTCCATGGAAGAAGTATTTGCTCGAGTCGAATCAATTTAGTTTCAAGTAGTGAAACCATTTTTTACTTCAACATTATCATTTTTGTAGCAGTTATTATTTTCCTGAGACTTTGATATTGCTGTCGGGTATAAAGTGGCATTGTCAAAACAATAGTTTTTTTCTCTTGCAGGGAGAGAACACATTCTTTAACTGATATTTATATATGGATATAATAGTTATGGTAAAAATTCATAGGGCTTTAAAGGACCTCAAGTATAATCAAGAAAAAATATATAATTTTCGCAAAATACATTTTTTTACTCTCAATGTTACTTTTCATCTCATGTATTTTTTATTCCTCGTACTCTTAAAATCGATAACATCCGACGTTTCACGTATTTTTTCATTTCCCCGAGTTTAGTGGAATATCGAAAAAAAGAAAAGGAAAACAGTGTAAAAACAGTTTGCTTGACGACCGCATGCTCAACGTGTCTCCCAGTTATGTTTACCTTCAACGAAGTATGCTTCACGAGGTTGGAAAAAATTCTCATTAAACTATTGCAAGTTGACTGGGTCAATTATTTTCTTTTAGCCTCTGGCTGGACGTAAATGAAAGATAAACATGGAGAGTACGGCAACGTGAGAAATAAAATTGCTTGGGGTAAAAGCCGCATTTATCAGCATTACTGAATGCGGAGGAAAAAAGTGAAATTGAGAAATTAAAAAACCATTCGAAACTCTCAATTAACTTTTCATAACCCGCGTTATGACTGAGGTTTCGCTTCGCTTGTGATTAATGCATCTATGATTAAGGATTTTCAAAGCTCGAGGTTGGAATGTTGTCAATGTCTGAAAAATTTGGTGAATTTGGAATTTTTCAAATTTAGTTTGGTAAGCTTACAAAGAGGAGAAAATGTTGCTGCACATTTTTTTTCTCTTTTTTTGACAATAAATTTCGTGAAATACAATTCCAATATTCAATTTTTCCAATTCTATCCATCAATTATACACTATTGTTTGAAAAATAACTCATTCTCTCATTCCCAAGACAAAGATGATTAATTTATAACAGGAATTTTTAAAGAATGAACAGTTCTCCAATTGCTCTCTACGTTACCGACAGGTACACATTCTGTTGGCGACAGGTTCCCTTTGTCTAAGCAAGATATTTTCTAGTCAATTTTTGAACCATGAATTTATAAGTGTAAATTCATCCGTTTGAAAAAAAAACATTTTTCCTCTTTCAGTCGATTAGCCATTGAGCACTGCTAGCATTGCTTCGCGTCCCTCTCCCCCCTCCAATTGTATACTACTGTATCCCATTTTACCCCGCTTTTGCCCAGTTTAATCAAATCACAGATGATCACTGGAGCACTTTAACATCGGTGCATTTCAGAGATCGTGGGAAAGCCTGTGTCTGGTTATAGTCATCATTGTGCACGTACGAGAGTGACGGGCGGCATAAATATTAATTGCACAAAATGACATGTAAATACCACGGGTGGATGAAGCCCTGAGTGCGGCGATGGCAGGGGTAGTCGAAGAGAGGGAAGGGAGGGGATGTGAATCCAGCGACAGCACGTGCATCCCAAATGGACCATTATTCCATCAGCCGTACCAGCCGGCAACTGTTCGTGGAACTCTCTCGGTCCAAGAGAGCGCGCGAGAAATCCTGTCTCGTGTACTCCTCTGAGTATCTTGCCTGGTAGAATATTAATGCCACGACAAAACTCCTAACTCCTCTATATTCCGAAAATTCTCAGTCCTTACCAATGACCTTAGAGCAATCGATTACTGATTTTACTCTTGCGGGGTTGAAATTCAATCGACCGAAGAGTGCACGAGTAAATTGTAAGGTTGATTGCATCAGTGGTGGACAAACAGCCGGTGGCTCATGGGACGCTTTGGGCTAGTTCAGTGGAGACATGGCACACTCGGTTTGGGCTGCAGTCCAAATCTAGTGGGGTTGGTACTGGCATAACAATTTTCTCTCGGCTTTCTTAATTGCGGTATGAGGATAGAGATTCTTCGGCGATCGTGTGGTACCACAAATCTATTTTGGAGTCTCAGTGATAGTTTTTTTTACAGAACAAAAATTGTTATTGAAATGTAAAAAATATGGCAGAGACGAACCTCCGGTGAAATTATTGGGAACCGAAAATTTACAGTTTATTGTCATTTTATTTTTCTCTTGAGATATCTCTTCAAATATTCACTTATAATGATATTCAATCCCACCTTCTCAATCACCTGGAAATAATTTCGGAAATGCACTCTAGACTCTCTCGGTCAAGACATAAATTTGATAAAATAGATTTAACATTTATTAATATCATTAATCATTGGTCATCAATGAGCCAAAGAGCTACTATTGGACAAATCAACATTTTTTCAAAGTAATCACTTATTAATTTCGATGTGTTTATAAATTACACATACAGCTATGAACTAAATATTAATTAAATCTGACACGATTATTTCGAAAATCAGCTTTATCCTTTTTCCATCTTCTTATTATATAAAAATTTATATTAAATTGATTTTTTTCGGAATGAGGAGGTAATTAATATCTACCCCTTTTACTTCATTCTCATAATATGAATATGAAAAAAAGTACTTTAGTCTTAAGTATTTATGACACTATTAACTATAAATTCTAACCTTTCAACCAATAATGATGTTCCTGATAAACCAAATAATGTTTTAGCACTTAAAAGTTCAAATTCACAAAGTAGATACCAATCAAAATGAAACATAATGGAATTAGTATATTGCCGAACGGGCGTTATGGGGTTTTTACTCGCGTGGCGTTTGGTAAACCGAGCCGAAGGCGAGGTGGCCAACCACGCGAGCAAAAAACCCGATAAGCTACCGTCCGGCATAATATTTTGCCGTAGTGATTTTAGAGCTTTCGAGGTTGGGAAGTATGTACTACCAACTCCCGGACGAGAAAGCCCTAGAAGCAGTACGGCAGAATTATTTCTCATCCCTCCAATTGCGTAATACAGTAAAATTATAAAATTATGATTTGTACTTATCTCATTTGTACGTTGAAACACACAACTTTCGGGACTGCACTGTATCCAAGTGTCCGCCCTTTTAGACTTCCAAGTGGAATATCACAAAGAATTAGAACTCAACTGTCATTCCCTGTGTTCATGGTGAAAAGATATATAAGATATACTATAGAGACAAACATCCGTTGAACGCTCGTGGCAACTGCAAATCGGCAATTTGATGAAAAAATTGAAAGGATCACCAGATCACCGCCTTCTCAAATGTCATTCTGAGTATTCACGTTCCGATGGAAAATTCAAGAAAGTTGGATAATTTTAATTTTACTTTTAATTAATTTTTTTTAATGAGAGTTTCACTGCAATTGAAATGAAACTTGAATTTTCCAATTAACGGAAAATTTTGCATGACCCTACACTTAATATGTCAATCCTGTTGGGTGACATACGGACGTGGGTTGGATTCTCCATTGAAATTTGAAATTTTACAAATGTTTTGTACTTTATTATTCGAATTTACTATTGCTGTCCCCAAACTGATTGCTGACGTCTTCACGAAACTGTATTTTTTTTTTCCAACAAACTGAGGAAATCACTTGAATAATAAACAAGTTAGTCATTGCTTGCAATTAAAACATTAGTATTCAAACCAGAATCTAAATTTCAGAATATTCAAAAAATTATCGTTGAAATGAATAGACCCTGGTAGAAATGACGAAGGCTGACAACGGAATTAAGCCTGTTTGAGCCTTGATTCGCCAAACCTGAGTATCTCAGGCCTGAAACAGGCTTGATTCGGTCATTCACGGTAGCCTTAACTCGAGGGTAACTTAGGGGGGCTCTCCTCAGGGTCATTTCAAGCTTTGTTGAGGTTCTAAATGTTAAGGCTAAATAGTTCAGGCTCAACGGAAGCTGGTTCATTCCTTGATAACTCAAATGACATTTCATTTTGTTATATTCGGATGAATATTAATTAATACGAAAATTTAATTGTATATTGGTATTGATTTCGAAATGTTCTGACCATGAAACCCTCTTTTTTGACCACCTGAAAATATCCTAATTACCCATTCGATCGATACCTGTACCGCTCTACAGTTATCGATTGATCTGGACCACTCATACACTCAACTGCACGTGAAGTCAGTATCAATGGCTCCGGAGTTAGTGAAATATTAGCTCGTTTAATGGCAAATAACAACAGTTTCAATTGTTTACGTTTTCCATTTTATAATAAACACGATGCCTAACCGTAAAAAGTCTTCTTATCGCATTTTTTTCCAGTTTGGGCTCACAAGCCCAAAAACATCCTCCTTACACTCTCTACCAAGCTAGAAAATTATGCAGATCAAGGCTCGTCTCAGTCCTCAAAATTTCGTTTTTTTGAGGCTCAGTTTAGCCGTTCCAGCGAGTCGTGAACGAGGCTCGTTTGACGATCCTGGAACGATGTTATCATTTTAGGGTTAAAAGAGGGCTGATCCAAGGCTAGATGTCTGCCCTCATTTAGGACTTTCGAGGCTCGGTTCAGGGTGTGGTGAGCCCTTTTTCGCTTGTCGATTCCTACCTGGGGAGCAATTGCAAATGAAGCGTACGATAATACGATAATATATGAGCAACATCATTGATTAATGAAAATAACAACTGCAATTCGGTCTCACGCCATCCCATTGTACCCCGCTTTGCACTAATCGTGAAACATTTAGAAGGTTCTTCTTCTTCTGGAAACTCACCTTCTGCAACTTTTATCCCTGCATTCGCCGAGTTGGATTACAATATCTGTGGCTTCTTTCTAATTAAAAATAAATCCCAACCAGGAGATATAACGAAGAAAGCGTAACCGTTAGCCAGTTAGTCCGTGCGATTGCATTAAAATAAATTATTTAAGTTGTAGCAATTTGGTGGGTCCCCGATGGCTAATATCCGGATAATGGAACGAAGCCACGAGTGAATGAGGGGCGAGAGGGGGCAGAGTGTCGAGTATAGAGAGCTCTTGTAGGGAGGGAAAGGAGGAGACGAAGAATTTGAATGCTGAAGGAAAATGGCCAAAATGAGTGGGGAGACGCAAGCGGCATTGAGGGGTTCCGCGGGAGGAGAGGCATTCAACGAGGAGAGTGAGAGTAATTGACGAGAAGAAATGGAATAATTGAAAGCTCTGAATCGCCACCTTGAGACTCAATTTACGGTTTAACACGTGGAAAATATAACTGAATGGAAATTTTAGGGAGCCGGCTCAGTTGTTCTCAGTTTATGAAATTTTATCGATATTATTGTTTCTTTTTTATTGAAAAAGAAATTTTTTTGGTCTCTTATTTCAATTTGTATTCATTTATTATATATTCATGTTGTTATAGATATTTGGTTTTTAATGTGAGGATTATTTTTATTAATTATCCATATGCAACAAAGAAGGAAATTTATATGTGGATATTACTGAATGGGATTTGGAGTAGAAAGAATAGGATCCAGAATATTTTTCAATATAAGATTTACAAGAAATTTTTGCTGGAAAAATTGATAGTGCAGACCGGGATTCGAACCCCGGGGTCCTTCCTATTATGCATCGGGAAAAGAGCAACAAAATTTCAAAAATTTGATTGGTTATTGGGTTTGATTGGATGATTCACATTTAAATTCAATTAATTATGTGGGTGCTCTTTCCGACCGAGATTTGCGCCCCCTACCCACGTCTTCATTTCAAGTGTCTTTTATATATTGAGCACCGACGTTACTCTTACAGCAAGTATTTTTATCAAATTTTTATCAAATAAGCGATTTTATTATTGTATTTAGACATTGGAGAATTGCACTTGTAATGTATGATTTTCCATTTTATTTTTCTACTGCTGAAATATTTATAATTTTACTAAATTCTCAGTGATATCCAAAATTTGGTAATTTTTTCCCCACCAATTAAATGTTATCTCTTGTTTGATAATTGTTCCAACATTGCCGATGAAATGTCAATCGTTTATTATAAAAAATTATTTAATGTTTAATATTTACGAAAAAGACTACCCCCAACTGCCAAAAATAACATAAATTTAAAATGTCATATTTATGACATTGGATAGAGGAGAGATAGTTTTCGGCAAAGAAATCGGTCAATTGAAATTCAATGGAAAAATGTTGAATTATGAACAAATTTTGGGGGTTCTTAATTTTACCCAAATCAATAAATTCCACAAAAAAAATCCACGCGTGTTTTGCAATTCCCGAGTATCGTTAGACCTTGACTCAATTCTCATTCCAGACGTCTCTCGATGCCGGCAATTTCAAGCCATTAAGCACTCGCATCTCCTTGCTGCTATCTTTCCACCGGTTGTCTTCGTGCGAGCGAGAAAATGGGGCGGCGCGTAAGCGAAGCGTAACGTGGCTGCTCTTACTTGGGTCCCTTCTACTTTCAACTAACATTGGCTCCACACGGACACATCTACCCGTGGGGGCCAATGGTGTGGAGTAACACTTTAAAGCCCGCACGAGACCGAGCGAGACGGAACAGGCAACACCAACATCCGAATACCTGGCATTCAGAATTATTTCGTATAATTATATTCGTTCGGCAACGACACTCCTGGGGCACGAAATTGAAATTGAGCTTCCCTGGACGAATATCTGGATGGCTCAAACAGCGCACTACACCTATCTATATATTTTTCGAGTCACAGTCTGAATATTAATTTTCAGTGGAGCTGAAAATTTGTAGTCAAGAATTTTTCAGGAATTACCATCGTTATTGGAAATGGCTGGTATGGATTGAAGAGAGTTTGGTGAATTTTTTACGATTTTTGACTGCAATCTTTAGGATTTTTTAATTGAAAATTCGAAATCTTATGAAAAATCAATACTAATTATAAATATTAGCGTAAGGCCTAGGTGCACCTCCAACCAAACGTTATCTAGATTATTTTGTTTTCAATTTTTCATTCACAAGGTATTTATTTGGAAAGGCATTGTTTGCAATAAATAGCCTTCATTTGAATTCTCCATACGAAATTACGTAGAAATGTTAGGTAAATGAGGGAAATTTTCTAATAGGCTAGCCGATTTTTCAATGAATAATAACTTCTTTTGAACCATGCATGTTACAATCAAGAATGTTGTAATAATTACCTGGGTGTTGTGAATATATGTTACGGATTGAAGTGAGTTTAGTGGCCTCTGAGGGTTCGCCGAGGGGATGAAGAGGGATATGAGGGGATCAGACAAAAGCCAAACGATACACGTTGAATTTTACCGTGTCGATCGCCAGGCGTTTGTGCAAAGCCCAGGGCTTCTCTCTCTCTCTCGGTTTTCCTCGTTGATCAGCAGAAATTAGCATAGGCAATTTATGTCCTACCCCTATAAATAACATGTTTATCGTCGTAATTTATGCGTCCATAGTGGGTATATCGTGGGGAGGAGGGGGCGTTCGATTTTAACTCCCCTCTCTCTTTGGAGTCTCGAAAAATTGTCCAGGTCCATAACAGGGTCGGAGAGCAGCTCTCACTCGATCATCTCGATCATCCAACTAAAAACATAGAGTGAGTGAAAGAAATAGTTTTTTTGAGATTTGTTCAAAGCTCATCAGATATACTTCAAGAAAATAAACTAATTTTACAGAAACCAAGTCTGATATCCATTAGAAAAATAGAATTTTTCTGTCAACAGTACGTTAATGATATTCTTTGTAGTACCTTCATTGAAGTGATAGAATCCTACCGGGTTATACTGTTGAATAAATTCACTGGCGACAAAACAAATTGTTTTTCGGAAGAAAATTCGAGTTTTTTGGACTACTTCTCACGATTTCTCGCCTGGGAATTCGTATTACATACTTTCTACACAACCCCCATGACAGCAGGTGAGAAAAAATACTATTTCTTACGAAATTGTCCTCTGATTCAGAGAATTCCTGATAATATAAGTAATATGATATTTCACATATTTTAGAAATTAGTGTCAAAAATTTGTATGAAAAATATTATTCATCTGATATTGTGAATTTACGTTGAGATAGCATTGTA
Source organism: Psyttalia concolor (assembly GCA_030522845.1). Taxonomy (NCBI): domain Eukaryota; kingdom Metazoa; phylum Arthropoda; class Insecta; order Hymenoptera; family Braconidae; genus Psyttalia; species Psyttalia concolor. The sequence continues at coordinate 28,224 of JAPYZM010000196.1, forward strand.
TTCAATCTTGCAGAATGCAATGATGTCCGTAATATGTATTTTTACAAAATGATATTATTTTTTCCTTTCAGAATATGTTTTCACTGAGTATATAACGGAGAACTTCAATATCTATCTAGAAAATGGGGAATATCATCAATTAATTACATATTCTGAGACTTGAATATTGCAATCGAATATTATTATATTATTTTTTTGCTTAGTTTAAAAGTGCTGTGGAAACCAAGATTATTACTGAATTAAGAAATTTTTAATTGATTGATTTCGTCAATTTTTAGGCAACTAGAGTTTTCATAGAGGGAAATTCAAAATTTCCGGTTTTTCTCACCAAAAAATACGTGTTTCGTTGGCTAAGTCATGATATGAGGTAGAATTATATATTTTCCGATTTTTTAATTATTATCTTGAATTCTTATTGATCTTCTCAATTGGCGAAATTATAATTCTAGTATACAACCACATAAAAGTAAATGTTCAATCTCCTCATTTTATTTATCTAAATTATCAATGATTAACTGCCCTTGCAAAATTGAGGTGGTCATAAACAATTGTCAAATAATTCCCTATGAGAGCCGAGAAATGGCAGTTTCATTGATTTGGTTTACCAATTAAACAGGCCGCAAACAAATGAGCGAATGATAATCGATGAATTTAAGTTTCCACATTACATCACTCGGTAATTACATCATTCGCGAAAATATGTCAATCTGGATGGCACGCATATAAACGCATATTTCGCCGTCAGCCGGACGCGTGCGCCATCTATACGCATATTCCTCGTTATTCGGAGGCTCTCTGTCACGTACGAATAGGATAGGTTCGTACGATATGCACCCATTTGCATACATATAGGGTCATTATAAATATATACCCATAGAGTTCTCCGACATCTCTCTCTCTCATGCTCGACTCCCATCGTCCAGGGCCATCAGAAGTAGCATCGCAGAGCGCAACGTATACCGGTATCCTTCGCGAAACTATACGGTATAGCTTCACTTATCCTCTATTGCTCGGTTTTACCGTTTGACTCCATGCTCAGCCATAACCTCAACGATATTTTCATCTCGGGACCATTTTCACCGTTTTAAAAGTCGACACCGGAGATCATTTCAAATGTCTCGGTATGTTTTTGTTTTTTTACAAATTTTTTTTTCATATGTTTATTGTTCTCTACATTCGCTTGAAATTTGTGCAACCTGGAAATTGAAAGGAGCCTTTGGAAGAGGCGGAAATTTATAATTGCAAAAGATGTTACGAATGATTCATTGATTCTAAAAACATGAATAACATCTGGTTAATTGTGCGATTCCTCTTGAGTTGTTTAGTTAAAGTAATTGTATATTTAATGTTTTTGTCATTCTTGAGCATTCTTTATTTATTATTCATTCCGTTTTAATAGTTGATAACGGGAATCGTTTAAGTGTGTCGATTTATTTTTCTTCCTATCTTCATTTTCTCCCACATTTTACAAAAAAAAGTGGGTTAATTTCCAGGAAATTCTGGGGAATAAATCAGAAAAATCGAACCCGAAAGGAATATTAATTTTTTTACACCCAATTTATTTTTAATCGCCACTATCGTCTGCTTAACTCTTCAGAGTTTTACTTTTTTATTCTATTCCCCTGTGATATACCCTTTCCCCTACATTCGTTGAGAGCTAAAGTCAATCCCGCGAATATTTTCAGGAACAGAAATGCAAACTACGAATCACAGAATTCATTAGAATCTGGAAAAATCTCAAACTGAAAATGAGTGTAATTTTTTCAGCTTGATGAACCTGAATCCAAACTTGTCTAATGAATAATTTATTTACCATCGTAAACAACACCTGCCCAGTCGTTCAGCTAAATTTCAATGCCTCTTTTTTCCCCTAACGAAGGCAAATTTTTACTCTCGTGTTTTGCACCAGCAGATTCCAAAGAATTCTCCTATTTTTCTTTTAATTCATTTTGTATTAATGCAATGAGGGTGAAAAAAACATGTACATTTGCTTGGGGTATGTTATATCCATCTGCGTTTCATTACTCGTAGTTTTTTTCACGAAAAATGCTAATGGGCGTTCGTGGTAAGCGTGCGTATACCACGTGGAATACATTATTCCGTCTCTCGTTCGTCAGTCATTAGCTTGGGAAAACACTACATAGGTATGTAAATGTATTTTCAAGCGTATACACAAGACTTGGAACGTTTGTACATGTATTAACATATACGCGGAGGTGTCGAAGTGCAGACTAGAGGTATTTCGTTATATACATACGTAGAACTAAAGAGAATTCAGTGTGAGTTATATACTCGGCGGGTCAGAGGGGTGAGGAGTGAGGTATGAATCCGATGAAAGACCATCGGCGATTCAATTATCGAGGCAGCCTCGCAGTTTTCATCGTTCATCGAGCACTCCCCCACTCTCTCCAGTGGGTGGGGGTGTAGAGACCGCGAGAAATTTTTAATTAACACCCGTGAAACGACGTGTTCGTTGGCCGTAATACAAGGTTGGCCGAGCGAGCTCCACACACGACTAAAATCCCTGCTCTCCCTCCCACGCCCCCTCCCCCCCCCTACTTCCATAATTCCAATGTTAGGTGGATTGTTGGGCTTGCCGAGACACGAATAATTTCATTGCCTAGATTTTCCCAACGAAAAATATCTCGCATTCCACGAGTCTTTGTCGTGGTATACGTTTCCACCGCTTGACTGAACGCCACCGGAAAAAAATCCACCACACGATATATTTCGTACAGAACGCAACGTCGGTATATCTATACAAGTCTCCGTTTCTCTCGAAACAGAGAAAAAAGACAAATTATATATAACAAAAATCGTGGAAAAGTGGATAAAGCGCAGGCGCAAGACTCTTGTCGTTCAGGCAAGACTGGAAAACTGGATTGCCGTCTCGTGGGTTCAGGCACTGACGAAATTCCTCGAGAGACTCGTATCGTCGGTGGAATGTCGAGCAGGCCTGCCATCCAACGTCGCCCGATACAAACCGTTGGCAGTTCTTCCTTTACCCCTTGTACTTGTCTCTCTCGTTCTCTCTCTCGCCCCCTTCCAGCCTCATTGCAATCCATCTCCCTCATCTCTCTGTACCTAGAAACTAACCCCTCTCACATCCTCATTGCATCGCCCCCTTTCCTCTGCTCACCCCTGCCCCGTTACACCGGCTCATCCCCACCTTGGTCGGCTCCCTCTCACCCCCGTTACGACCACCACCACTACCACTGGAATACCACCACCTACCCCACTATCACCACTACCTACCCATCTCACCAATACAAGTGCTGTACGATACATTGCGATACACACGCGGGGGGTCTCCACGTCTTCACGCTGTAGCCGGCGCCGCGCTGCTGGCTGCACAGATCCCACGCTGGTCCATAACCACTAGACGCCTAGGCTTCTAGTCACTGCGGCCCGTCTCCGCTCGTTTGCCCCACTGTTTTTTCGCACTCCAGTCCTCTTACCGATCCCATCAACGAGTATTCAATTCTCTCCGATAATCATTTTCTGTGAAAATTATTGTAAAATGTTCGTCTGAGAAAGAAAAAAATAAACAAAAACGCCTGAAAAAGGGTGAAAAAAACAGCCCACAAATACATGGCAAGTTAAGCGGACGAATCGCAAAACTATAAATAGAGTTGCAGAGAAAAAAAGTTGGAAGCAGTCCCAGTTCTCGCGAGGATACACAACACCACAGTGCAAACAGCGAATAAATAAAAAAACAGCTATTCGTGAAAGGATAGGAATACACAGTGAGGAAGCAGGTATAAGCGCATCCGACGGATGACATATGCTCCATCAGAACTGTAGCCAAGTGTGCAGCATATCGAATAAAGTGAATAATTCTCTGTGATACATCTACTCGGTGAACCTAGAGAAAAAAAACAAGCTCAAAGTTGTTGAGTATAAATCGTTATCGTGAGCTCATGAGGATCACGCCACATGTTGAGTTAAGTGTGTGTATGTTCGGGTACAACGGGTATAATACATCAGTTTAATAAACAGTTTGTAGTTGCTTGTTTTGTTCTGTGCTGTAGATAACCGAAAACAAGAAAAAAAAAACCATTAAACGAGACAACTCGTACTCACTCGGAACTCACCACGTGAGGCTGGCTTTTGGTCCAGAAAGTTGTGATAGAGGACAAATGCTTTGGGTAGTTGTCGACTGAAGCCCTTTTCCCTCCCCCTCGGTTGAAGAGAGTAAAAAAATCCCCTAACGGCTATTCGCCCAACGGGTTTCCCGCGCGCAGATCGCGACGACCAACGTATAAACCGGTCCCAGTGAGACGAGTTGAGCCGAGCCGCCTGCCGCCGCCGCAGCAACCCCTACACACAACAACCCAACGAGGCATCCCCCACTCTGAATCGCACAACAGCCAGAGCGGAAGTGCTAGTCAGTCGGCGAGCGACCTTCCGACATCACGGGTTAGCTTTTCCCCCATTACCACATAGATATATATTTGTATATGTACATATACAACGGCCCAAGCGTACTCACGTCAACTGGTCGCACAGGAGCGTTTATCGCCGCGCGAGGATACCCAAGTCACTGCTTGACATTATCATCACCATCAGAATCATTGTTATCCACTCGCTACTGTTATTGCACTCCCGACGTCAACCACCACTCGTCTCCCCACCCCATTCGTCATTACCGGTTAACTACCCCCCTCCCCTCCGATCCCCTCGACGTTCAAGTAATCTGAAGTAGCTTTCACTTTTTAAAACTTCTTTTGAGATTTACATTGTTCAAGCACTGTTCAGAGAAACAATTACTCGTGAAAATTTTAATGAAATCGTGATTGGTGGACCAACATTGAAAGGAAAAAAATTAAAAAAAAGTACGGAGTTTCCTGTGAGGTAGTTGCGATTTCAAAGTTTGGTTTTTTTCATCGGAGCATACGGGAGTTAAACTCGAAAAGTTAAGCATAAATATACAAGTGATTGACCGTGGAATGTCAGGGCAAACAAGTGGTAACTGAAACGTCAAGTCAGACGCGATTGAACACGGTATCTCCTGTGCATACTTGTTGAGCATTCCCGACGATTCGACGCTCCTCTCACCATTACTTATTCCCAGGCGTTCACCGGGTATCATCAGAAGGAAGGAGGGGAAAAAACAAGCGAGAGAGTCAATAATAGAATAAAAGGAGAAATATAGATAGTGATATTTGGTGGTTCTCACAATTCAACATCTTCCAATCGCTGTTTGATATCTCTTACCGATATTCTCTCCTGCATTTCCTTAATAGTTAACCACGTGCGCGGAAAAAGCCGGTACACAGGGGGATTGAGCTGCCCCCAGTTGCGATTCCCGGTGGCTCACACGTCCAATTGGCCATCAATAATTGACTGTCAGTGGAAGCTGGCGAGGATCATCCGGCGGATTCACTCTGTGAAAAATACAATTCGCAAAGTTGGCGGGATATTTAATACAAAGTGACAGTCTTAAAGAGTGTTATTCACACGTTGTAATTGATAGCCAACGATTACTAAAGTTGAGTGTAAGTAATAAATCAAAATCACGTCAACAGTTGTGCGTAGAATTGAAAAGAAGTCAGAAGTACTCAAGGTGATACATCATCAGATTGGTCTGAGTGGTTGCAGTGGCACTGGTAACAGCCAAGTAAGGGGAACAAGTAGTGAAAGCTATCACTGGTCGGGCCAGTGGTGCAACGATTGTACGAGAAGACGGGAGATTAGTGAGGCCTCGGCGTCAAGCGCCTTGGCTCGTAGTACATCGGGCCCCGGGGCTGCGCTGGTGGGTTGCCTCGTGGGGGTCTACCCGTGCTCCTCATCCACGGGACCCAGGGGCCCCCCCATATCCCATCACTTAGTTCAAACTATACCTAATCAGAATCAGGGTTGTCGTGCCTGTTGCTGTACCCATAGCAACCAGCCAGCATCGGTTCAACTCACTAGCCAACGAGCCGGTCTATCTCTGAGGGTTGCGAGGGTGGCGACCACCACCTCCGTCCGCGCCGCCCCCTACGCCCACCCCCAACATCAAGGCCTGGGACAGGAGTGCAGGTAAATCCTCTGGCCATGATCATTTAGAAAAGAATTCAGAGTTTGAGATTTTTTTGATTGATCCACTGAACCCCCTCTCTTCACCAGTATCGTTATGTTTATTTGTAACAAGTTTCATTGAGTCGATATAATAATTTTTCCTTTCATCTCCCGCCCCCCAGTCCCTCTTTTTGTTTTGAGTTTTTGCTGTTTTGCGTCTTGAGTTAGAGCCAGTAGTGAATTTTGTGTGGGATTTGTTGGAAAAAAATTGCAACCAAAAGCGAAAAAAAAACAAAAAGGTGTAGGGAGGAGACGAGCGCAGTGGGTGGAGGTGGTGCACACATTCTCGGTAGCCCGATGCTGTTCGTCCCATTTACGGTGCCCACCTTCCCCGCGACACATCAGACCACCCATCCTGTGCATCAGACGCATCATCAACAATTGGGTACACCAGTGGCGAATCCAGTACAACATCAAGTACCCCAAATTAATCAATTGAATCAACTGAATCATTCAGTACATCAGGGAATTGGTACTGGTACAACCAATCCAGTGACTGTACACAGTGCCAATTGTTCACCACAACAGCAGCATACAACCCAGTCACAGTCACAGTCACAGTTACAATCACAGCAGACACAGCAACAAGCAACAACTCCAAATAAGGTAATAATAGGATAATTATGTTCAGTAGACTTATGAATTGAGTAATTAAACATTTACGAAACACTCTCAGAGTTTGCTGCGAACAACTTTGATCATCCATTCATTTCTTATCGAAAAGGTAGCATTTTAATTATGAAAATGTAGTAAATTAACGTGATCAAAATGGTATTAGGGGGGGCATTAGGTTGTTCGGACTTTAATGGAAAAAGACTTTACGAGCTGTTTCTTACAAAACTTTATTAATTAAAGGGAAACTGGCCTTTGTTACTTCGCTCGGAAGGAAATGCTTCTTTAACACGGCAACTACAGCCCATCAATTATCTCCATGGAGGAAATACTTTTCTAAATTTGGGAGTTTTTTTGGATAATTTAAAAAATTAATAACTCGATATGGAAATTTATTTTCATAAAGAGGTAGGAATGCGTTTCAGAACTCATTGGACGGTTTGAAATTACGTAAGGAAACGAGAGAAAAAACTGTTTCGGTGTACACAGAATTATTAAAATAGAATATTAATCTCGAAATTTATGTCTGGCCTGCAGGGACAAATGAAATTTTTTACGTTTCCATTTTCTTTTAACATAGTCTTTGAACTAATTTTTCAACCAAATTGCAGTTATTTGCTCTTGAAATGCTGAAATATTTTAATCCCAACGTATAAAGGGAAGAATTGATTTTTCACTAAGAATGATTTTCGTATTTGTTTTGCTGTGAATTTGAACTCAAATCAAATTATTCAAATAATCAAATCTATTAAAAAAATTTTGCCTTATCTTCGAGATTCAAGGATACATTTAATTGCACTTTTAATGGTTTCAGGTTTCAAAACCATAAATGTTGAAATTTCTTCAAAATTTCATAATGAACTGCCTCATTTGCCAGGGGACAAAGTTTTAAAAAATAGACCTGGCTTTAAAAATATAGCTGATTATTGGACCTCTATTATCAGCTGCGGATGGTACTGAACTAATTGAAAAAAATATCACTTCAGATCCTTCACTTAAATTTTCCAAAACATTTTACCAACAATCATGTAATAAAAGAAACCATATTAATATGATATCTAAAGATCCTTATTTCTTTTTTTCTCTGTATTCGATCCAAGAATATGGATTTCAGGTGACACAATAGATTTAAATGACACAATCGATACTTTCTATTATATCCTTCTATCATTGTCAATACTTTTAATCCATAACTCTCAATTCGACAATGGAGAGATGTTTAACAAAATTCGAGGTCTCAGTCTCCCAAGCAAATTTCAACTAATGCACACTCTTAGCGACAATCGCCCTGAGAATTAACAACAAAATCAAAAATAAAACCCATTATTATTTCATGTGAATAAACCGTTCAAAATTTGGGATTGTTTCACGTGACATTTCAGAACCAATTCACCGTCAATAATTTTGTTAAATAATTGTTTAATAATATATTTCCTAACGGGTGCAAAAAAGGGGTTCTTGGCAAGTAGGAGGGTTATACGCGCCGAAGACGAGTGGTTGAATCCCGCGAGCCAAACAACATCTTTCGCATGTGTTACGGATAAAATCATATTACAATGTGTCGAAAGTGCACTTTTCGTCACAGCGTGCATGCTGTCGAAAATCATTTGCTAATTAAAAAATAGATTTGAACAATAAAATTGTAAATTTAAATTTGACTCCCATGTAATGACCGCTACTTTCCCCTCATAACTCTCTCAATTTGGCAAGGACGAGGCCTTCAAAAAACTTCCGGATTTCAATTTCATTATCAAATTTCAATCAACGCATGCCCATAACGGAAGAGCCTTGTGCGAAGGTCGCGCATTGATATTAATACAGATGAAATAGTAAATATAAAGGAAAGTGAATGGTATCGGATCGGCCTTGGGAGCGTAAACCAGATGGTAAGGCGGAGCCAGAGGGCTATGGTTGCGCGGGAAAAGACGGAAAAGATCAAAGCACGGCAGATGATTTCATTACGACGCGCCACTCGTCTACTCCGTTGAAATATCAAAAGAGTATAGCGAAGTGAGGCTCTCTTGCTCCCCAGTATTTGTCGTTTCGGTGAAAGTATAACGTCCTTCGTACAATGCCTTCACTCCCAGTGGGCGTCTTACAACGTTAAGACTCCAAGTAAATGAAAAGTACGTTGTAGAGAACTTTTAATCATATTACGCCGTTACAATAGACATTCTCAATGATCGGACGTTTTCCGAGAGAAGTACATGCCAATTGGATTAACCCTTGACAGTTTCACGAGAAAAATTCAATGAGTAGTGAGAAACTCCAGGTGAGATAAACTGAAACATAAAGAACCTGTCTCTGTTGACTCTTTCCTACCGTCTCGTGATTCACTATAACACGTACGATGTATTATCAATTCAACCTGCTACATCTTCGTCCTCGAGATAAGATGAATTATCCATCGAATGCCATAAACAACCTCTTTTTCGCCTCACTGGAGATGTACGTGGCACTCTCATTTCTGAGTGTGCTGAGGGGAAAAAACGATGGGGAGTCCGGAGGAGATGGACAACTTGAGTGGAAGATTGTGAATTATATTGTTAAAAATTTTCTGGAAAATTCTGCAATTACTTCATTGGAATTTTCGATACTAAAAATCGGAATTCAACTCAAGGTTACGTCGTTCGTGAACTGTCATATTGAATTTGAATAATTTGGCATGATTGCATTTCTTGTGTTGGGTTATCATTGGGATTTTAATGAATTCGAGAATTTCCAAGCTCATTATCAGAATTAAATATTTTCAGTGAATTGCAAATTTCGGAGCATTGTTGATTGATTTTTGTGATGAAAAATTTTAAATTTAGGTAACAAATAAGTTAGATATTGTCAATATTGATGGAATTCTCTATAGATGTATACGAATTTTGAAAAATTATTTTTCTGTCTGCTAATCGCATACATGGGAAAATTCTCGTCTTTTTTATGTTGATAAATATTTAATATTTTCCTCAATTTTTGGGGATTTCAGATTTTTTTCAACTTTCCGATAGAACGTAATGGTTTTCTCCACGAAAATGAAAATTTCTAATTTCATTTCTAATTTCTACGTATTATGACTAGCAGCAGCTCTCTCGACAATTTCGAGAAACGTGGAGTGTGTGTGTATGTGTTTATATGTGTACCCACTTTTTTGCGGACGCTCCCGCTGAATGCGTGATGTGATTACAGTGAATATGATCGCGATTGATAGGCCTTCACTTGGTAAAGATTGGATTAGGTTGGGAGAAAAATCTCCCCACTATTTTTTGAGTTTTTCGAAGATTCGACTCTGGTATTGTAAACGGTCGGGAAGTAAATTATGCGATTCTGACGGCCGGATAAAAAAATTAATGACGCTAAGGTAGTGCGAGGGCAATGTGGTCTGTAAAATTACGCATTTAATTACTCTATTTTTTTTTTCCTACTGAATTAACTAGCAATTCGTACCTTCGGAAATTGCTACTGAATTTGTCATGAAATCTCAGTTTTAGGTAATTCTAGATTAGAGGAATGATCTTTCTACTTTTTTTTGTCAAATGGAAGCAGTTCCGAATTGAAAAAAAAAGAGTATAATTTCAAGTCCAAGTCAGTTTTCTGCAAATTTTATATAGTTCTCAATAATCTTTTAATTTCTAGACTGGGTAGAATCAAACGCTTAAGATCGCAATCGGATTTTGCCATGACAATAACATATAAAGGACATAGAAAGGAAAAGGGAACATTAATGACGTAAAGAGGAAGTTTAACCCATGAAAATGATTGACTAGGAACCATAAAAATCCACGATTACATTCGTTAAATTTTTTCCGATCTTGAATAATTTTCATCGATCTTTCTATTAAACTGTTCACACTCAATGGCGAAATTCTCTGAAATTTTGTAGACCCTTGAATCGATGAAAATTTTCATAAGTGTCCCAAAAATTTAAACCAAAAATCCTCATCAGTGCTCCCGCAAATCAACGCAAAACAAAACGAACAAAAAATGTAGATATGCGCTCGACGGAAGTACAGGAATGGGCGACCGTAATTAAAATGGGATTTCTAAAAATGAAAGAGAGAAAAACAAGAGTGACGTTGGCGGGGAGTAATGGATAGACCGCGCCTGGAGCAATCATAAAATTTTACAAACGAGCATCGTCGTACTGCCCTGTGAGAGCCCTGTGGGGGGAAGGGCACAACTGGTGAGTAAAAAAATGGCTAGCAAAAAAAATATGGCAAAGGAAAATAAGTACAAAATGAAAAATAAAAGAGCTCGGGGTGATGGCGAGAGTGCCATTGCCTTCCATGTCCCCTGTGGGTCACCCTGTGCAAAACAAACAAACAGCGGGTCATACACGTGGAGTAACAAATGTTGGACATTTACATTTAGTAGCAAGGGGCCGAAGCAACATCCACTGTTACCTCTCTGCGGCTACTACTGCCTTGTTCTCTCGCTTTCTCTCCCTCACTCGGTTCAACAAACTTCTCTCTCTGGACCGTCGTCCTTGCAACGAAGGCAAAACCCACTCGTTCCTTTACATCCGCTCATGGCTAACGATTTCGTCCGACTGGGGATTTTACCTTTAGAGGTTCTTTCCTCGTAACCTTTGTCCGGCAGCGCATCTGCATCTATTTGGAGTTCGATAGGGGAGGAACAACGGTTGGTTGAAAATTATTTTCGCCGTGTTAAAATTGTATCTGTAACGTTCTGGCTAAGGGCGCAGTTAATTCACTTCAATCAAACTATTTATATTCATGGATTGCGAATTCTTGCTACCCGAATAGGATATTTTGCATTGAACTGAAGTGATTTTTCAATTATTTGAAAATTCAAGAATATATCAGGAAATTTTAGGGACCGAATTGTTTGAGGATATTTATTGCTATTTTTTTTTATCGAAGTACATTGATATTTTTTTTATAGAAGTGTATGATTGTGAAGATCAATGTATTTTTCTATCGATAAATATCAATAATATTGAGTACAAAACATTTTAAAGATTCGTGCCAGCATCGACCCTCTGTTATTGTTGAAAAAAAATCGCATTCAGAGCCATTAACTTTCATCTTCACATGATCTATATTATCCCTAATTCTTAAAATTTGCTTTGAAGATTTCGGCGTTCAATCATTAACTCCCCAATTCTTATTCCCGAAAAAATGAATGATTGTCGGCCTGCTGCACACCGAGTGATACAACGAGTGGATTTTTCCGAGCACGTACAGAATAACTCAAAGAAACGGGTGGCGGGGCAAAGCCGAGAGAATCTCGCACGTGTACATTGGGTAGGGTCAGCACTGCCTGACGTGCCGGATGGTCGATGGCAATTTCACAATTTCCCTCGCGCAAAAGAGAGTACGGGAAAAAAATGAGGCGAAACGCAAAAGGGAAACGAGGTAACGGGATGAAAAAAAGAGCGGAGAGAAAGCCCAAAGGAAAAAAAGAAAGAGGGAGAGAGAGAGAGAGAAAGAGAAATCCCCGAAACAATAAAAGAAAAAAAAACACGGGAAAAGGTTGCACAGCGCGAGGGATAGAGATGAGGTTGGTTAGCGTATACGTTGGCAAAGGGTAGGTTGAGCCCACTGAGAGGGGAATGAAGCGGCTCGTTATGCACGAAACGCATTACTTTTATCTCGGACAGTATACGCGCGCAGAAACCCACGAGAGTGGCGCCGAATTGCAATCAATTTTTTTGTTTGCCCCACGAGTAGCCCCGTCTATCTCTCGTTTTTTCTTCTCCCTTTGTCGCGTGTACACAGCAATCTACTAGTGCGTTTCTCGTACATTCCAATTTCTTTCAGTTGCTCCTATGTCCTGAAATGATCCCAAACACACAGTTACACTCGCTGATAACTTTCCATTCCTACCCGGCATGCACTGCAGTTAGTGGATAATTCTGTCTCCCTCGCATTGTCCAACATCACTTGGTACTACTATATACACTTCACTGTTCCCTCTTCTTTTTCGGTGTTTCGTGGGGGAGAGAGGGGGGGGGGAGGGGCCTCGTTGTACGGCTGCTCTGGCTGGCGTTACCCCGTGCAACGAGATTTGCATCCCGAATCCACACATTTGCATTTCAATTCCGTGAGACTTGGCCGACCACCGTGGCTACTGCCAAACGGCGAATACGAACATAAATACGATTCCAAGGGTCTCTTTTACCCCGTTGCATATATACCGCGGGGGGTGGGCGTTGGGTGGTTTTGTTAGTGTGCGGTTGCTGGCAATGGCAATGCCAAGCCTGCGGATATGACACAAAAAAAGAAGCGGAGAGAATAATAACGGAGACTGGGGAATTTCACTAGTTGTGTATTTATATTATTTTGGTAATTATTTTCTGTATGTCCGCGGGGATAGTTGCATAGTCTGTGCGGAAATATCTCCGGGCTGTGGGGGTTTACAGGGTGTAGAGCAGAGTGCTGAATGTTTCCAAGCTTTTTGGGTAGTCACTGTAACATTTGATAAATAATTAATTTGTAATACCTGTAGATGTGATATTAGATTTAATTTAGGGTAAGAGTAATGGGTTGTTAGGTTTGAGGGAAAATTCAAAGGAATTCAAGAGCTGGATATTTAAGAGAAAAGATGAAAAATTCATAGCTCAATATACTTCAGTTTTGTTATGTGTATAAATTTTCACACACTGGTAGGAAACAAATTCATTAGTGTTGTGAGTTTTTCATGAAATTTTGTGTTTTTGGTAATTCAATTCGGTAAATTTCAGGTAGTGACCTCGATAATGGAAATATGGCAAAATTAAGTTGAAAATTACAGTCAAAAGTTATTAAATTTTTATTTAGTTATTTCGAAAGTCATTTATTTATTTACTTATTCATTTTTTTGTCTTTTCTGAGAGCGTAAGTTAATCCACCGTTCAAGAATGTATTGGGATGTAGGCATTTGGTGGATTTTTTCGTGGAATGATGAATTCTCAGTTATAAAATGTCTTGGAATTTCGGGGGAGCTGTCACGGAACTCTTTAATTCCGATGACCACTCCAATCCAAAATATTTTTCCTCAGAAATGATATTATCTTCAGCTCATTTATAACGAAAATAAATAATAATTATTTCATACACATTCGGAAGAATACTTGCATAATCTACGGGAAAATATCTCCGGGCTGTGACATTTTTTAAAAATATGCAAAGCACAGTTTTAGATCAGAGTGAAAGATACAAAAATATACAAGTGCTGTAGAATTTTCGCTCTACTACCTTCTTTCCGGTGTTTCTCACCATGGCCCAACCCAGTGCCGAATACAAGAAAGGAAATACTTGCAGCAGGAGGGTCGAGGGTCCGGGGAGGGCATTGGGGGAAGGGAAAAAATAATGAGAGATAGGGTAGGATAAAACAAAAAGTTCACGGAGCGAAAGGACAACGACGCTCCACGGAGGAAGAGAGAGAGAAAGAGAGAGAGAGAGAGAGAGAGAGAGAGAGAGAGAGAGAGAGAGAGAGAGAGAGAGAGAGACTGGATTGCAAATGAGAGCTCTACTGCAGTATATTTCTTGCCGAGGTTTTTAATCTCGCGGGTAACACGATACCCACCATCGTGTGCGGGTATTTTTCCTCTCCCTCCCTTTCATGTTTCGGTTTATTGTTTTTTTTTTTATGATTTTTTTTAACGTCTCACGATGTTTGTGTGTCGTCGGGTCGACGGTGAGCCGTTGACAACCCGAGAGCCTCTCGAATAAAACACCGTTTGGTGAGTTGGATGCATCAAAAATGCCGGGTACGATTACTCCTGTGCGGGCAGAGAAAAGTTTGGGTACAATCTACGCAAATTTGACTGTACAAAGGATAATCGTGAAGTGAAATATTATTCAATAAAAAGTACTTGCGCGGAGAGGAATATCTGTATTACGCATCTTTTCCGTAATGCCGGAGTGAGCTGGGGTCGTACGAAATTACAAGGAGTGTTACGTATTTTTTATTTTGAATGGCATGAAAGATTGCGATACCATCAGTTGAATTTTTCGAGTCAATTCTGAAACTCACATGCGCACTGTGAGTTAACAGAAATTTTTGCTAAAAATATTTGTCCGTTTTGTGAATGCAACAATTGTAAATAGTATCTTCCATTGAAATGAAAAATCTACTGACAACAATTCAAAACTCCATTTTGTGTGTCAATGTTGACTATTTGGTTGTTTGGTCCGTCCTGGAAGAATTGTAAATCCAAACAAAATTAATTGAATTCTAAAACTGTAAGGGTCAAATTCTGATATTGGATTCGCAAAATCCTATCATTAATGATGTGTCTACCTCCGCTGTACGAAAATAGGATCGTTTGCCTTAGTGATCTCTCGTTTTTTATCTTAATATAAACCACAAGCGGAGAGAAAAATTTTCTAGAACGAAGGAGACATTGTCTTGCGAGAAGTAAATCATTCCAGATCACAGAGGGATTGTTCTTCATAGGGCTCAAGTAAATTCTGTTTTATGGATAAGACAGGCTGGTGAAACTAAACGCGACTAATCTCAATATTTTCCGATTAGATAATGGGATTTAGATGAATCTGGTATCACTACCAAGCTTGCAAAAATAGCTTGAAAATCTTCAAGACAGCCATAAATTCTGGACGTTCGTCGTCGAGTTATTGTCAACTAAAGACGAACTGTTCCACTTCTTCGTCTTGCAAGAGACCATGAATATGTTACATTTTGAAATATTGGAACTGTACAGGAAAAACAACAAAAAAACTAATATTCGTAGATTGGCAATTTTTTTAATCGCTCTATGTGAGTTCATGGATGACAATCCCACTATTCAGCACAAAAATATTGTGCACCATGAGACCTCAGCCAGACGATATGAGTCAAGAGTCCTGGAACACATAATTAAACAAAAATTACTTGTCTTACTAAAATAAATTCTACGTCTTAGAATTTTTGTCTCCATGCCGAAATTCCAGGTAAAAATTTCGTTTCACGTTTACTCTATTTGGTTTGGATTATTTTTTCAACATTTTTCTCCTTCCGGATAAAAAACCGTTTGGTGGATTTAAAACATCAAAAATACCGGGCACTATTATCCGTGTATAGGTGTACCGACGTATCGATCTCCCTCATCGTCATTTTGGACGTAGTCAGGAGGGGATGGCGTAACACGGTTCAAGTTTATACGGAGGCTGGCCAGTGTACAGTGCGAGGGTGTCGATATTTGCCGCGACGCTCGACCGTTACTCTCGTATCTCTCGTTCCGTTACTAACGAACGTAATCGAGCAGGTGTACTAGTAGTAGAACCGATTTTACTCCAACACTTCCTTCCAAATATACTGGGATTATGGACTTTGGTTCTGGCCTCGCCACATCCATACACCCACGGCTCGTCGATGTTCCGAGCGATTATACCGTGCGTCGACATTGTCTCTATGGATATTGAACATATTTTATTTGAAGGAGAGTTAAAGATGGGATTCATCATCGCATTATGAAAATTTAAAACTTGAAATTTGGACTGCGAAATCCTGAAATTAAAATTTTTCTTGTAGACGAACACGAGTTCGCCAATTTTTAAAAAATATTCAATGGTTTTTCAATTTTTCGATTCATATGATCATCCCACGGTTAAACTATTGTTCCTCACCTACACCGTCTCCAGCGCGTTTGAATTTATTTCACCCGCGAAAGAGAGGAAGAAAAAGCCCGTCATTCATCGCATTACCAGCCTGAATCCTTTATTTGTAGTCTCCTTTTTGGTCGAGAAAAAGAAAAAAAAACAGTCGAGGAAGAAAAATGAAAAAAAGAAGGAGTAACGATATGGCTGATATCGCGTGAGAGCGCCCCTTTGCCCCGAGAAATTGTTGTATACGTATAGAAAGATGGGTAGGAAAGTGGAGGCGTGAAAATCCGAGCACCGAATGAGGGGTGCCGAAATAAATATGGAACTCTTGTTGTTTCCTCTCGGATATCTCAATACTAACTGGGGGAGCGGATCCATCAGTATCTACAGCAACAAAATCCATAAGTTTACCCCCGGCAAAGAGCACTCCCTCTTCTCACCAAAATATGCATTGGGAATGATCATTGATCGGCAATTAATCCCACGATATTTCGAAAAATACCCACCCAATGCCAATCAATAAATTGAGTGACAGAGAGTATGTGCGGTATTCTCGTTTTCCAGTTGAGCTTTACGTCATAACGATCAGGCAGATTATCTGATTGTTATACACGTGGGAGGGTTGAAATAAATAAAAAAAAAGGAGAACAAAATAAAGCAGAAGTGGAAAGGGAGGACAATGTGATTTCGAGTGACAAGCGAATCGTGAGCATGAAGCCAAGCGTTTACATTGAATTTAATTAATCCGCAAATGACTACTGGTAGTTATTTGGAGAACATGTATGTATAGTTCAGTGTTGTAGAGAATGGGCACCACGCTTCCGCCCTCCCCTCAGGTATCCCTCAATTCCACCGATATCCACCTATCTCGGGTGACAATCTATCAATTAATTAACGAAAATTAGGCCGTTGCTAGATTAATTTTTGCAGGCAACAGACGTTTGATTTTTTGGATATGCTGTAGATTTTCGATTTTCGGGTAAATACGGCAACTGCAATTTATTAAAACTCTTTTCAATGGTATACCAATAATTTTGACCAATTTGTTTCGAATTTGCAGGATTTTCCGAATGTGAAATTTCCCGGGACAATTCCGGAGTTCAACGATTAAAAAAAAACAATTTTAGAACATAGAGAATATCGAAGTTTTTCTGTCCACAGGCTTGTCATGGATTTCTGGTAATACATCTCCAATTATTAAAATTGTGTTCAAAATCTTTCAGCAATTCTTGTAATGGATTTCGGTATGTAAAACATAGCACTCAATTATTTCTTTATATATATTTTTTGACATCGTCACTGATATTCAATTATCATCATTGATTTTCTATTAAATGAAAATTTCTTGGACAACGTGATGTCTGATAATAAGTGAGTCATTCCAGAAACGGTTTACTCTCAATTGAATTTTACAAATACGTAACAATTTTGGGAGTTAAATTGCAACAGTTCGTCAAATTAAAAAATTTCTAAGCCAATTTGTTTTATTAAAAAATGTCCGGGACAATGTGATTTCACACGACGACTGAATCGTGAAGATGAAGCCAAGCGTTACATTTAATTAATCCACAAATGACTACTGGTAGTTATTTGGAGAACACGTGTGCATAGTTCCGAGTTATAGAGGATGGATACCACGTACCCCCGGCCCTCCGCCCCCCGCGTGTCCCTCAATTCCGTCGGTATCTGCCTATCTCGGTTGACAATCTATCAATTAATTAACGAAAATTACGCTGTTGGTAAATTAATACTGGAGGTTTCGCAGGCCACGCGCTCGTATCCACTGGCCAATGGGCCCATATACCGTGGACGTATACATTCTGGAGGGTTACCTGTAGGAGACTGAGACTCAGGGATGCACCCCGCGGCTTTTGTTGGGGACACCCGTGTGCGAATACAGCGCCTACCTCCTCTCGCCGTCCCTTGGGCGACTGTCACGAATTACTGGATATCTTAATGAGTGCCGTAATTAATACGGACACAGATTGGAGGGACGTTTGAGTACAGAGATAGCGCTTTAACCGGGCCGTACGGGCTTTGTCGACGTTGCCACAGCTCTACGAGATAACGTTTATAATGTCGTGGCCAGTGTAAGCTCTCCTGTTACGGCGATTTTGAACCGTGAAGTCAGGACAAGATCTCTTCTATGGTTGATGCCGGAGACGGTTTTCGGGGTCTCTGTCTTTCTCTTTGCGTTGTACCGGGAGAGACCCGAAGACAAAACCCGAGGATGCGCAAGAACGGATTGTGGGTAGCCATAAATTAAGTTTAGTTGTACCGCCAACCCTTCCGCACTGGCAGAGCTTAACTAATGTTGGCGAGAGGTGGGGGTAACGGGGTATAAAATGGGGTGAATGATGTTTGAGAGTTCTTGTTTTTCAGAGATTTTGCCAGAATTTTTGTCAAGAATTGCTTCGGAAACTGAGGAATCGCCAGGCCAAATCGGTATTTTAGGAATTTTCAAAATTGAAAATTATCAACAGCGAAATCTCTTACATTCTCTGACAAAAAAATCGCTTGTGTCAATGAATTTTGTGCTTACCCGAGATATGAGGCCTATTTTAGATTGATTTACAAGATGTCTAAGTATGACTCTGATAATAACTTTACATTATGGAAATCGACTTCATTTTCTTATATTTATATTCTTGTTATTGTGTCCAGCTCCATTCCGACTATGTACAAAATAGGAAATGAAAAAACTAGCGTAAGACATAAACCTCTTCGAAACAGTAATCAATATTTTTCAAAATACCTCTCTTGCAGTACTTACGCAGCAGCCGGAAATGATACATATGATGACGTTTCTTAAAAAAAAAACAATTTCGACTGCTTTTTCTTTCATCTCTGGTACACTGCCGCCACTCACGCGCTTCCGCCTCGGGATCCGGTGCAGAAATTAGAGTGATGAAAGTTTACCGTCAGCTACTCCCTCCTTATCCGTGTCTTGCACATAGAGGCAGAAATGGTATGAGACTTTTCGAAATTTTCAATCTATCCTGACCTGTCAGGAATGATGCAACCATTCACAATCAAAGATCAATCACTCTATCCAGACAATCAGACTGCATGACGATGGTGTATTTACTTTGATTTTATAATTTTCATTGTTACCTGGTCCTGAAAAGTGCCATTTCATTGATTACTCTGGAATTACTGGCAATTTCAGTATGCAAATTGCCTATAAATGAGCAATAGTCACTAAAGTTGCAAATAAGAAAACTAGCTCCAGTCATGTACCTATTGCAAATTGCGGTGAATATTTCTGAAAATACCCCTCGCCCAGCATTTACACAGCAGCCGGAAATTATACGTATGATGATACTTAACAAAAAAAAAAACACAATTTCGCCTCCTTCTTTTTCTTTCATCTCTGGTACACTGCCGCGACTCATGCGTTTCCGCCTCGGGACCCAGTGCAGAAATTAGAGGGTGAAAGTTTTCCGTGAGCCACCCCCTCCCCGTTCCTTCCTCCGCTCCTTGCACACCCACAACTCCCCACGTACCATACCTACCCAGAAATGTTATACGTACACTCGTAGTATCTCTTTCCTTTCGCCCAGCAAGAGTCACCGCGATGCAAGGCGTCTAATAAATATTAACGAGGAGGGTAGTGAGATGGTAATCCGTGGAAGTTCTTCTCTCGGGCGCGAGAGTTAAAAAGAGTGAGGAAAACTGAATCTACATCGGTGTACGGAAGGGGGAGGGCTATACAGATATACTCACAGTGAACAATATTTCGTGGAATGAGTACGAGCTGGGACAAGTATATAGCATCAACGAGATGACACGGAGAAGAGCCCGGCGGAGAAGCTAAAAAAAGAGCACGGTCGCCAGCGTCAGATGTAAATTATTTTTTAATCCTCTTTCTTCGACTTATGATCCCCGGCTTCTGCGCTTCCACTTGTGACTCATCAACCCTAGAACCTCGAGTTTTCCTATATCTTATTTGATACTCTATGCAAATTGAATTGTTAAACGGTAACCTATTCGAACTTTTTTTCTGAAAAATTCCGATGAACGGAAGGTTGAGAGGGGTGGATGGGATGAACGGTTTCTAGGAAGAAGTGAACAAAAATTGAATTCTTTAACAATTTTTACACTGTTAGCAATGTGTGGGATAAAGTCTGTCGAAGGATTCTTGGAAATTGTCATAGAATAAGATTTTTAATAGCATCGAACCTCGCGATGGAAATTACATATTATTACATCCTGGGGGTCGACAATTTTTTTTACTTGTTTCATAATAAAAATTAACATGATACCAAAATCATTTTCGCTTGGATATCTGCTCACACGGGAATCGCAGGAAATGAGAGAGAGCACACGTTTTGACAAAAACTGCAAATAACAATGCGACTATCGAATGTTATTTACGTTATACAGATCTAAAGTGTATTTTTAAAGCCGAAGAAAAAAGTAACACAATAAATTATATTAAAAATCAACCCGGAGAAATTGGAAATAAAAAAGAAAAGGGAGTGCAATATTTCTAAAAATACTAGAGCGAATGATGCCATGGTATCATAAAAATCAATTACCCAGAGAACCAATTTTTAGAATAAATAGAATAACAATAGACCACCACCACAACGCCTCACTTAAACGAATGAGGATAATTTCGGATGTCAGTTGTAACTTCGGTGCAGAATATCAGGACATTGACCACATTCTATGGAAATGTTTTTTCCCCAATCCTCAACGATCAGAGTTAAAAAAACTCATATAATTTAACTATTTTTCTCGATACTGGAGTTTGCAGTTCAAAGTAGTGACCGTCTCAGTAGCTCTTATAGCTATAGACAAATTTTTCACAAGATGCAAAATCTGCTAATGAACAGGGACGTACATGAAACAAGTGTAAATAAGAAAAGTATGATACTTCTCTGGTACCACAAATAACTCTTGTATGGGTTCTATACTTTAAATTAGTGAAAAAAATTTTAAAAAAGGTTTTTAATTGTAATGATACCACAAATGATTTGAAATTACTGTATATTTCACGATAAGTTTATTGAAGCATGAGTTATTGAAGTTTTCACGTTTTGCAGTTGAAACATTTCCATTAGTCTGCAATATACAAAAAAAGGAACACCAATCTCTCAAAAATTGCGTTACTGTACTCTAGTCTTGAGAAATTCTCAATACTTGTACTTGAATAATTCGTTGCTTAGCAACGTACCCATAAAACCCCATTAGCAGCCCCAAAATCCCGAGTACTAGCACTGAAAATCAACTCAATTGGTGGATTGAAAAATTGGCACTCCATTGAATTGCTACCGAAACCCCGAATTTCATTTCTTTCACTCCAAATAAATCAATGTAGCTCTTCTGCTTGATGCAAGGTATAAGTGTAGGTATGGATGAATCTATGAACTATGGAAAGATTCCATAGAAATTCATTATTAACTCTAAACCTAACCCGTTAATGAACTACAATGGTAAAATTTTTGTCTGAATTTTCCCCGCTAAATTAAATTTTCGTCCATGTCCGTTAAACTTTAATAAAACTTCGCTATTCATATACAGGGTATTGGATTATTATTCCCATAAATTGATCAACCTCGGAAAAAGCAATATCACCGAATTAGAAATATAGACTGTTATCAAGCTGATTAATCAAATGAAATGTAGTTCAGCTTCGGCATTTCCAAAATACCCAAAGAATCACAAACATTCCATAGAAAATCGACAATTTTATTAATCTCGATTCTAAGGATTAATTGACAATTGAGACTTCAAATGAAGGTTGTTAAATTTTTATCTTCCATTTCCAAACTGTTCATCCGGAAAATTCCAATGAACTTGAAATGAAGGGGGGTGAGGGGACAAAGGGTTGTTACAAAGAGTTGAACAAAAATTGACTTGTTTAACGCGGCCCATTCTGTGTACAATGGAAAATCGACGAGAGCAAAAGCATGACCAGAAAATTTTCCAACCAGTGAAAGAGTTAAAAAGCGGGTGTGGGGAGGGGGAGGATGAGGGGATAAGGGAGAGGGGGAATGAAGAGGGCAAGGGTACAACCTGCGGGCGTGTTAGAGAGCGCAGAGAGAAAGTGTACAGGACAGGGCTATTTCAAGGGCTCGAGATTACAGGCCATTGTTCCCATAGAAGGCTCTGTCTCAATTCTACCCTTCCTCACCTCGGGCAACTCCCCGACTCTCCACATCCCCTACCCTACGAAGGTTTTCCTCTTGTTACCCGTTCTTCTCCCCCTCGTTTCATGCTTTTCTCTTGTAACTCTACTCTACTCTTTTATTCATTTGATTTCTATTCTGGTTTAACGTTCTCATAGTAGTACTACGTTCGAGCAATTGATGAAACAATTTTTGTTAAATTTCTAGTTAAACTGAATTTTCGGGAATTGGGAGGAGCATTTCCAGAAATTGACACAGAATTCGTGACATTGGCAACATTGCCTGCCACAAAAACGGGAGGGTGTTTGTCGCGAAATTATTATAGTCTAAAATTTCACTTATAATTTATGGAAGTTCTATGAAAGATATGGCACATAGACTTCTTTTCATAAACGGTTGATTAACAATTTTTAGGACACTCATACTACACGTGATAAATGTGAAAAATCATCAAATTTAAGATTTAGATAGTATAAAAACCAGAATTTTTCAACTTATTACAATTTCACAAATAATCAAAAATTCCAGAACGTATAGTTAACCAAATTTTCCTGCTCACGGAAATTTTGACGTCTCATAGGTTTGTCAGGAAATATTTTATTTCCAATTACACAATCTCCCAAAATCTCAATGATACCCAAATGTAATAATAATTTTGAAAAAGTGTACCGTGAATTTCAGACAAAAACTTTATCTGTCTCCGTGGATCGAAAGTGAGCGTTCTAACCTCGCTTCGCTCGGTTAAAAACGCTCACTCTCGTCTATTTCGGCAGAAAAATCGTACTCAACCCTCGGGAGGAAAATCAGACAAGCATTCCATACGTGCTTACAACTCTCGCCTTCGGCTCGGATCATGATTTTGCACGTGAGGACGACTTGTCTACTTTTCCTCCCTAGGTGAGAAATATACTATTCTCTCTAGCGGCCTCGTAGAGATATTTTCCAGCAATAAAACCGGCAAAATTCACCTCGAAAAAAATCCCAGATCGATGAAGCCCAGGGAAAACAGTTTATAAACACACAAGGGAAAATCGAAATAGTGTAGTGGAAGCTTATGGTTGATCGCGTGTTTTAGATTAGCCGTGCGGTCGTCGCACGAAGTCACCCTCATACCCCCTCGCAATGAGCGATAACGAGAATCACGTCGCTGCGTTATGCAGAAAACAACGGCGAGGGTGAGCGGGGATGAAGTAAGAAACGACCAGCAGCATGAGAAGCAGGATTGGCTGTTGGTGCCTAGCTGTACCGAGAACGAGGAAGTAAGAAAGACGTTTGAGACAAGAGAATGGGGAATGCGTGGTCTGCGTGACGACGCAGCAAACAACCAACACTGGCCCAGTAGAGTAGGTCACGTGGTGGTAGGGCATATGGCTTGACTAGTCCAGTGGAGGACGTTACAATCCTGTTATTAGATTCACCGAGCGTGCCAACGTGTTTGTTACATGCATCGGCACAGTTTGAATATGCTATTGCTGGTAATGGGAAGTGCATTTGGCCGTGGAGTTGCGTATCACGTCTCTCGATTGATGGTTTATTCCACTTTTGAGACGTAAATGGAGGTGGATTGGTACGTCATGTAGATATATTTCAAATCTCATTTGGGGTTAATGGCGAGGGGAGTCACGAGAGTCGCGTCAAAGTGATTCGTATGGTGATTGTCAGGGGGGAGGGGGCGTAGTGCGAGAGAATTTGAATGAAATTGCTGTTTGACATGGCTTTTCGGGGTGAGTAGCTGTGAATGTGTTCGACGTCATTAAAAAGTTGCGTTGGGTATTGGAGGCAAATTATTTTCGTGCTGGGACAGCGGCGAGAGCATCATCACGAGGTTGCAATGGCTCCGGGAGGGAATTGAAAATCATTTTGCATGGTTTGGCGAGGTGGAAATTATTTATTCAAATAAGATTGCGAACGCCAAAAATATGGACAGTCCAATTGGTGGAATTATATACTAATCAATTCGTTTTCGATTTATACAAATCGTTTCATCAGGTTATTTGGATCAATAATTTCAAACTCTGACTTTAATAAATGGAATTGGAAATACAAATTATAATTTCTCAATTATTTCCAATTTTCAATTAAACCTCAATATTCAAGAGGCTGAAACATATATTTCTCTGAGTTCTAGAATAGTTCAACTATGAATTCGCAATTACTATTTTTTTCCTCAAATCGTGAATTTTGAACTACGATATTTCCTTCTATCTTTTAAAATTGTTTACAATAGATACTGTAAATTCCTTGACAAAAATTGCCGCAGTATAATTTTAAAAACTGCGAAAAAATATTGTTAAGTTTATAATAATATAACTAAAAGCACACAACCCCATCGTTCCACTTACCTATCAATCCGATTATTGAGAATCGTGTTACCCAGACACTAATTCACTGATCCCACACGATAAGAATTATCTCCCCCGATCTTCATCGATTGAGTGGGTTATTGGAGTGGAGTTGGTTGTAGAGATGACATAAGCCACAAAAACTCGGGAAAGCCTTCGAGACAGTCTGTGGGTTGTTATATCGAGTCCATTCACGATCCGTTGACCAAGTCACTGTAAAAACAAGGCCTCTTCGCTTCTCAGTTTATTCAATCTATTTTCTTAGGCACTCACTATCATTTGTTTGCTTCAACTAATTCAACATCTCCACATTTTTGTTCGCCGTCAATTCTTCTGCTTTTTCCGTTTCACTTCCAAATAGAAACTTTGTAATATAGTATATTGTGATGATTCGATTTTCGTTGAAAATAATCATAATAAAACTATAATTAATAATAGTATATCTAGCAACATGTCCGTAATAGTGTTTTTGGCTCGTTCGAGGTTGTAACACGAGCTGAAGGCAAATTAGAATCGCCTGATTACGAGCACCTATGGCATAAAAATGAAGAAATAATCATTTTGACAAGTTTTTTTTACCTTAAAAAAGGAAATTTATATCTATCTATATATATTATAGCATCTCAAATCCGCGTAACGTCACAGGTTATTATTGGCTGGGATTTGGATAGATAGATGTATTACTTGCAAAGAATTCGCTACTTATCGTAGAACTATAATTCATAATTTTCATAAGTTGAAAAATATCAATTTCATACTTTTTTGTTTCTCCTCAAAGAGGAAAATCCTAACCGTGCACTAAAACGTGCCTCGGAATATTGTGCCCCGGGTATCGCAAGCTCGAAGATTACTCCCCTTTTGGTCTTGCTCTATGGGAAAATTATCCGTTAGCCTATAGTTTTAAGCGTTACGTTTGCTCCGATATTGCGGTTGAGAACGTGGGATAGCTCTCCTACTGGGCTACTACCAAGATCCCTCAGTGTAACACAAGGATGATTTTGTTTGTTTGAGAAATAACACCTCGAGGATATGGGAATATGCAGACTTTGATGTGCAAACTTTTCCACTTCATCCTTCTATTTTTTAATTGAAAACTTTTTTCTATCTCGTGATGAAACAAAAACAGGGGACGACTAGTTGGATTGGTTGAGGGAGAATGCTTGAGGAAAAAAGTATATATATATAAAGAAGAATGATGAAAAACAGAGGTGAGGGGTTGGGAGTAAATCCAGCGTAGCGTGGAAGGGCGCAGACATTGCTGGGGACCACATGGTCCGTAGCGGTCAACGTACCATAACATTACATCCATCCCATATCCTGTACGCTCACTATTTCTTTTGGACATGCGAGAAACCACACTCTCGTGGCCAGCATTAACCATCAATTTCTTTTGATCATCGTGATAAGAATTTTCATCTTGCTTTCTGTTCTGCTCTCAATGGAGAGAAAGGGACTGGCGCTGTAATGATATTATTAGTTATACCCCTGGGTCATTACATATATCTCAGTAGATCTGGATGAGGTGTGTGATGAGTTCAAACAGCTCTGGAAAAATTTATCACTTACCCGTTATCATTTTTTTCATTTTCATTTCGTCTCAAATTTTGAGTCGATTATTCGGTGAAATCTAATGTTATGTAATGAAATATCTTATGAATGTAACGAGTAAAATTTCCAGCAACAATTATTCTGGTCTAGTAATAATTCTCAGGGTATTAATATGGTTTTAAATTTAGTGAAAAACCGATACATTTTCCATTAACGCATAAATATTAAGTTTCAAATATCGACAAATTTTCAATAATTCAACAAAAATATCCAGTGTTTAGTGAGTGCTTCTTTAAATTCTGAATTTTTCGAGGCAAAAGTCTCGTATTTCATCTCCACTTCAGTAACACGCTAGAATATTCCTTAGAAGAATACGTAGATTTTGCTCTTCAAAAATAAGCAAGTTCATTTGATTTTCTGGAGAACAACAACTCAACTAATTCGGTTTTCCAATGGAAATATAAACATCTAATCTCAAATTTGGCCACATTCTCCTCAATTTACATTCGATAATTCAAAAGAGTTTTACAACTTTTATGAATTTTTTTTGTCAATTCTTATTTTTTCCTGAGAAAATGTTAATCAAAGACGGTTAGAAGTTTGTACAAAAAATGTTTAACTTCACCTATCAACTTTACTCTAATAACTCTAGAATATTCCCCAAAATACCCTCACAAAAATTCTCGAATCCTCCGCGTGGCTTTACTCGGCTCGTATTAATTCCCTTCTTTTTCCTTCCTTTATCCTTTATATTTAAGTAGTCGAAGAAATTTCGTTGCGGCCAAAGTGAGACATAAGAACCGCCGAGGGAAAGAGAGTGCGAGGGCTTATCAAGAGCTTTAAGTTTGTTCCTCGCAAGACGGTAGTCGTTCAGTTGTAGCTAGGGGGGAGGAGAGTTACTTCCGCGAAAAGCGGCCGTTGACTTAATCCTGTATTGTAAACTAGGCAGCATACAGTGGCATTTCCAGTTCTGCAACATTTCCTCTCTCTTTCCTTCAAACCTACATCGGAATCATCGCAATTCTCTTCGTGATGGTAGTAACCATCCGCTTCCGCCACGTTTGTCTCAAATATCTCCAGTTCGCTTGGGTTGGTCTTCTCGCACTTTCTTTCACAAACCTATCCTCCGCTGCTTTTCTTCTTCGGGGCCGTTTGTCCGGATGGTACGGGCTAATCTGTCCCTCGAGAATAACTTGAAACATGAAACAAAAGCCTCGTGGTCTCACCCCACTCTCGGCTCTGCTACAGTGTCTTCTTTCTTTCTACTCTTAATGCTCCTCCACCCCCTCACCTGCCCCAACCCATGAACCAACAACTATCGTCAACTATACAAGTGTCGCATCTTTTGTTGCTGCTTGAATGCATTCTTTTTTTCCTGTCTTTATGTTGAGTTTTGGAATTCTTTCCTTTATTCGTCGAATCATTGGGAAGAAAACAACGAGCTGAAGAAATGTCGAGTTCGTAGGAATACCCGAACTTGGTAAGTGAATATCTTCGGGGATATCTAATTTCCATTCTTCGTCCCGGAAAATTAAGATAAAGAAAATAGTAGAGATTTTCTCTGTGCCACGGATCGACAGATAAAGCTAACTACATTTGTTGTTGTTGTCGGTTCCATGCGTTGCTTTTTGCTTTGTTTGTGTTAGAGGCTGGAATTTTTACCTTTACCGAAATAATAAAACTCATGAAGGAGTTCTTTTATTCCAGAAGTCAAGGTGACATTCTTTTCACAAGTATTTTTTATTGAATTATATATTCTATTGTAATCATCTTTCGTGAGAACGTAAAAGTTCTGGTAACGATGTCTAGATGATTATTAGATTTTTTAAGTTTCGTAGCAGTAACTGTGAAAATTTAAGAAATATCGTTACTCACTTCCTTTTGTCATTCTCCGAAGCAACAACTATCGTCAGCTGTACAAGTGTTACATCTTTTGTTGTTGCTTGAATGCATCCCTTTCTACCTGTTTTTATTTAGAGCTCTGGATTTTTTTCTTTATTTGCCGAATCGGGAGGATGAAAACAATGGGTTGAAGAAATGGAGAGTTCATGGGATTGTTTAAAGTTGGTAACTAAATATCCTCGGGGATATCTAATTTCCAGTCTTTGCTCCAGAAAATTAAGATAAAGAAAATGATGGAAATTTTATTGCTTTTTACCGTAACTACATTTGTTGTTGTTTCTTCAATGTGTCATCTTTGGTTTTATTCTTCCGTCTTTGTGTGACGGGCTCAGGTTCTTTGTTCTTCCGGGTGAAGGAACAAACTAGATAATTACCCAGAGCGTACGCCGAGAATTCTAGTGTATGTTTGGTTCAAGGGGACGTCCACCGGAAAGGTTTTCTCTTCAATTTCGAAGGTTTTTATCCAATTTTTGCAATGAAAAGGAGTAATTTTGATTATCCTCTATAGTAGAATGATCACAAACTTATTTTCAGATGTCGTACCTTGAATTCTTATTCAATTGTCCGCATAAATAAATACAAATCAGTCTAATTCCGATGCATATATTGCTATGTACTATATATTGTTTAAACATTTTCTATATTTTTTAATTTTACCTTCAGAGTGACCCTATGCTGAGCAGAGCTGGATAATTTTCTTGTGTTAACACCAATAATTGATTAACATAATTTCAAAACTCGCCAAAAATTCATGTCACTGGGGTAACTTCAAAATTTTAAAATTAGGCACTTCAAAATTTCATTAATAAATTATTTGATCATCAGTTCGGGTTGATACCCCTATTTCCTCTGTATTGATAGTTCAAAATGACCGAATTAGGTAAGCTGTAAATATTAGTTCCATTATCTCATAAAAGCTTACAGACCTTCTGCGTTTTTGAAATTCAATTATTTCTTCTCTTTACTCGGTATCATGGAGAACCGATAGATCGAAAAGCTGTTATAACATTCTCAGAATAGCTCCCGAGATATCTGATTTCTCCGCAATACTAAAAATTACGATAAAAAGAAAATGTTGTGGAAACGTTTCATTCTTATGGTACGGATGAAACATAGAGACCGGTAGTTGAACAGCATAAAAAAATGCAACTGACAGGCGTATCCGTCTGATTGACGCATTCCACTCTATTCGAGAGCACAGAGAGATGGATACACGGAGTGAGGGTGAACAGGAAATCGGTGGATATGCCTTTGAAGCATTGCTCGAATCCCAGCATATATATATGCACGCAGGCATCAGAGCAATGCGCCTGGAGGTTTATACCACAAACCTTATATTCCATGTAGCTTGCCTTTGCCACTGGCATAAACCCCCGGCTTTCTCTCTCGTTTATGCTCCTGGATCATGCATGCATTCAACTGACATTTCCGTATAGCAAGAGAATCGCAGATATTTCAACTGATAGTTTTCCCTTATATCCCTCAGCTTCAAACGTGCGAGTGTCTCATGAAATAACATTTTATTAATGTAATCTCCGAGTGCGAGCGGATCAGTTGATTCAAAAGATGAGGGAAATTCAATTCGCAGGAATCTTCGTTCGCGAATCTTCTTGGTTTACTGTGATTCAGTTGTATTCTTCAGCAGAAACTCAGATGGTCCATAGATAAAAAAAAACTCAAGCATTGTAATTTTTTCATCCAGATTTTCGTGAGACAGTTGATGACAATTAATTTCATTCGTAGGTAATAAATTAATTTTATGAACTGTTCATGAGCAGGGCGATTAAATTTGATTTTGCGAGAAAAATCATGAAATTTTAAATTTGAAATTCCTTGAAATTTTCGTTCCACCAAAATCTCCGATGTATG
>JAPYZM010000197.1:0-14959 GCA_030522845.1 Psyttalia concolor
CATTCACTAATCGACTAATTCACCTAGCTAATAATAACATCATTACTCTATTTATCCCTCCTGATATATATCATCGACAAATAATTGACATAGAATTGGCAGCCGTGACAACAACCGGCTATCCCCGAAGTCAGCGCGAATGCTAGGTCAGACATTTTTGTCACTTAGTTGGTAAAGTGGAATATGCTACGTCACTGTGACTATAACTTTTGATGCATAATAGAGCTTACTGTAATTTTATTACTTCAGTAAACATTACCGATAATTGAAACTTTCAATTTTAGACTTTGGAAAGTCGTAGAAAATGATACAAACTTTGGCGTTTTTAATTATATTCCACCCCTATTTCATTTTTTTCTATTTATTTGAGATTTCTCACCAATTAATGATGCAATTAGCATATAAAAATATCACATTGTTAAGTTACATCAATATTTATAAACTCGCAAGGTGTTATAATTTCAAAACAAAATTAGGGTTCCCAGTAATGAAATTTTGCGAGTAACTAAACAGCAAAGTAAGGCGAAAACAAAATTTTTTATCGTTGCTTAGCAGAAGAAACAGTAATTTGGGAGGAATCCCCCAAAAAATTAAACAAAAATGATAATGGATGTAGAACATCTTCAAACGTCAGATTTAATTTTTTCTGTGTGTATTCTTCGATGAGGAAACTTGCAATCACTCACTCTTCGACTCATTCATTTCTCCAATAACAACTCCACCACCCGATTGATCCCCCACCCCTCCTTCTGATACATCTCATCGACAAGCGATTGACGTAGAATTGGCATCCGTGACAACATTTCAATGCTCCCCCGCACTTCCCCCTCACCCCCCCCCCCTCCCCCTCCCTCCATCTGCGCGACTATGAATGAATGTATACTCAGCCATTCTCTCTCAGTCGTTTCTAGACGTGGATGTAGGGGCCACTAGATATTGTTGTTACTACCGGCAACGAGTATAATGGGCCATTTGAGCTCGGGAGGCCTGTCAGATCTTGCTGGTGGCCACCCGCTCACTGTTTCCAGTCCAGGGAGGCGCGCAAATCAACCACGCTCTGCCAACTTCCTTTTTTGTTTTTCTCCCCCTTACTTTTTCACTTGGCGAATTGCCCCGTATCGCAGTTGGTTTTTCTCTAGCCACCCCTCAACAGTAGTTGATACAAATACTCGGGAGATAAAAAAAAAGAATGTAACTCCGTGGATTGGACAGCGGAAAGAAGAAGGAAAATTTCGCTTGACTTGTTTCTTCGAATTGAATAATAATGCAGCATAAAGGATTTTCCTGCATGACAACTGTCCGCTTGTCTCTACAAGCTATGATGTAACATTTTCCTATAGTTCTTTGTTCTTTATTTGTTGGTGAACATTGGAATATTGTGGCTTTTGATTTTTGTTCAAATGCCTGTCAATCTTTACCTATTCTTTAAAGAAACCATTTTATTTGCAAAGTTATGACGTCAGTAGGGTAATGCTGTCCCCGTTCGTTGAACGTGTGGCAGGAAATACATATACTCCAGAAACTGATTTTTCAGAACCAAAATACATACACATTTCATCTAAATGAGTTTTTAAAAATTACATGATCTTTTCAGGTAATTGTTGGGATAATTATATTAAAAGTTACTATTTCCTGCATGAAAACGATCCCTTTGCCTTCTCTAGAAATGATGGTAACTTGTCCAAGGGCTCTGTACGAGTATTGCAATGCCAGTTTTTCTGTGCATCTCGGGATGAGTAAGGGTTGAACGTTAGAAGCTTTTAACGTCACAAAAAATGAATAACGACTAGGTAGTGGGGCAAGAGGTGGCGCTTTGCCTCGACGAAGGATGAATTGCGATACTGGAAGGGAGGGAAAAACATGCCTCGTGGAAAATTTCCGTTTGACGTTACTGTAGCTTACCTTGGCGTTACGTGACATCCGCGTTGAAAACGAGACTCCTTCAAATGCTCGGTGGTTTTTTTTTTACCCCAGCAATCCCCTTTTCGCGTTTCTCACGCGAATCATTGTCCTCATTCATCCGCATGTGTTCGTTCGCTCTTTGTGCTGTTCTCTTTTTCATCCTTTCCGTCATTTGATTTTTTTTGCTGCAATTTTGCGGCTTCTATCGCTCGATCTGGTGGGAGGAATAACAGAGGTAATGAATTTGTAGCGCATCTTCGGGGGATCTTCTTTCATTTTAATTATCGAAGTTCAGTTTGAACTGTTGGGTTAACTCGGATATCGTCACGCATTCTTTGTGCTGAAAAAAAGGGGAAAAGATATTTTCACCCCTGAAGATCGGCAGACCGCCAGAGACGTTGGGGCACTGACAAAACCTTTTTACATTTTAATTACTGGCGTTTTGAACAGCCGACAGAACTAGTTTTTGTTCTCAGCAGGAACTATCAACTTGGGTGTAGGTGTGGCAAATCGGGTAAGATGAATTTCTGCGTTCATTTTCATACAAACATTATGAGAAAATGTGTAATAAAATAGTGAGCCTTCTATTTTTCCCTGTAATAGTAATGTTTTGTTAAAATTGATGATGAACTCGGTCTCTTTACTGAAGTGGAGATTATCATACATTAAGACGAAAAGCATGTTAATTTAGAGATCCAAGATGAACTCCAGAAAAGCATATGAAACAATTTTTGTCTAAACAATTTTTCAGGATAGATTTGGCAATCACCCCATTCTTATTTGATACACAAATTTTATGTCCAGTTGAGTAGAAATTTTATTATTCGAGTTCAGTGGAATTATGAAGTCTCGTTTTCTCGTCGGATCAAATCTCGTGGTTTAAATAAATTACTGGACGACTTTCCCTAAACATTAATTCATGTCTAACGATGTTAAAACTAAAAATAAAAAAACAATTCAATATTTAAATACTGAAAAAATGTCTCTGTAAAATGCTCATACCATAGACATAAATATTGCAAGCGTTCTGGTAAAAAAATGAAAAAACAGTGGCATTACCATGAATGTTGTCAAGGAAGAATAACAGCTGAAAAGTTTTTGACTTGAAGGCCAAGATCCTGGGGAATGTGTGGTGTGTGCGTCAGGTAGTGAAGAAGTGAACGTTTGGCCATGAGAAGTTCTCTCTGTTTGGGCTTATCCGTCCATTTAACTTCTCGTATACACACCAAAGCCCTTTACGTTTGAACAATATCCCTTTATCACGGTACTCTTACTTGGGTAGGACCCACCCCTTCTTCGTGTGTCTCTATTTCCCTCACTTTGTTTCGTTTTTCTCTCCTTTAAGATTTCTTTCTTTTCTTTTCCCCTTGAACCAACTACGATCACCGTATTTCGTTCTCCACCGGTTACTCACGTTCCATTGCTTTTCTTTTCTCGTTCTTTATTGCGGAAAATTGTTTCCCTTCGTGTTGCCTCGATTTACCGCTTCACGCTCATCTTTTAAATAATAGGATCACAAGCGATTGTCCCCCTCCCCCCCGTTTGTCGTAGGGTAAAGAAAAAAGAGAACTATTCGCAGTTGGAGAATATATAGATGTAGTTAGAGTTTGAAGGAGCGTGATGGGAAAGAGCTACATAAATACCTAGTGCCCTTCCACCGATGGCACGATATTTTCAGGAGGCGTTCCCTATTCAGTGCTCTGGGCTTTACTGTTCTCTGTTGAGTTGTCTACATCTGTTTACCGCAATCCGTCTGTCTTGGTTGTTGTGGCACTCGACCTTATATCCTTAAATGCTTGAAACCGCACGAGTCGGCTCGCTAAATGAAGTAAAATGACTGTATACCATACGTGCGTACAATCTGGCCGACTCATTTCATCGAACTGTTTATTTGTTTATCCTCTGTAAAATAAACTTTACTAATTTTCTAGCATTTCGTATCAATGAAAAATAAGTGGCAAAATAAAACGTGCAATTTAATTTTACTTGACAGTGACAAAAGTATTAAATAATGACATCAAAATAAATGAATAAAAAATGAATGAAATTATCAAAAATATTGGAGAAACTAGTCGGCTATGGATACGTCATACTTCATTTGATTAATTGCACGTATATCAGTATTCAGCTAAGGAAATGAACAACGTTTTCTATTTTCGTCTCCCACACTGTTTTTCAATGTAAAATTTTCAAATTTTTAAAAAATTATATTTTAAATAAATGTCTATGTATTGGAAACTATTGATAAAAAAATTGTGAATACTAACTGGTACCACTGGGAACAAATTTTATTCCCATGGAAGTCAGGTTTGAGGTGGAGTTTGATTTAGGAATGAGACATTATCAATTTGGGAAATTAATTCTGGATTAATTGTAATACTTTGAAAAGCTTTAGAGAGTGGTTGCATACAGAGACTTCTTAGTGTACTTAGATATTGAACTAATTATCCTCGGGAGAAAATGACTTTCCAAAACGGGAACCGATCTAAAATTCAGTTTTACAAATTATTGAACTTATTATTATTTCCAGTTTTTTTGGAAATGATTTCCTTTCGTGCGATATAGGAGTGAAGTATGTGAATTTCATCAAAATATTTACTATTCGGTGTTTGAAATTCTTTTCCAGTATTCTCCCGAAAATTATAATCTTCATTCCTGTAATTCTTATTCCTTTATTCTAAATCACATTTTTTAGGAATATACCGGGACGGCTTTTTTTAGTAAGTGTTAACAGAATTGAATTTTCAGTTCAATTACCTTCCCAATTTAT
Source organism: Psyttalia concolor (assembly GCA_030522845.1). Taxonomy (NCBI): domain Eukaryota; kingdom Metazoa; phylum Arthropoda; class Insecta; order Hymenoptera; family Braconidae; genus Psyttalia; species Psyttalia concolor. The sequence goes on from JAPYZM010000197.1 coordinate 4,673, forward strand.
ATCGTAACCCCTTCAAACATTTCCAAGGTAATTCTCGCCCCTTAACAATTAAATAAGGGAATGCGAATGGCCTATTTACAGTTCTGTTATTAATGGAGATTGAGGTTCTTCTTCCAGCCACTCCTACAAGAGCCCAGAGAGGATTTCTGTCCCTGTTTATAACGATATTAAAGGAATTGGGAATTGCAAATTTTCAATTCACTCACATTGTTTTTTCTTAGACAATAGTTCAATAAAACGCTCTACGCTAAATACAATAAACAATACCCGAATGCCTGCCGGATATGAGTGAGCGGTCGCGATGAGCTTCTCACGAGGCGGAAAGAGAGCATGAAAAAGATCTTGAGGGAGAAGGTGATGGTAGTGGAAAAAACTGAAAAATCGGGAGGAGGGTAGAGACGCGGAACACACCAGTCGGGGAATGAAAGAAGGCAGAAATGCTGTAAAATGAGATCGAAAGATAAGGCGGGAGGAGACGGGCGCCAGAAACAGGCAATGGCGTTGTATATGGAGAGGGTGAGAAAAGAAATGGCATGAGTAAAAGACTAGGTGAGGTGAAAAAAACCGAGGGAAAAAAGAGGAGATGGGCAGAAAAAACTGTAGAGGAGAAGAAGGACGAGGTACGAAAGAACTGCGCGGAATTTCGAATTTAATTAGGAGAGAAACGAAACTCAGACTCAACGCGGGCGAGGGGTGGGGCCGATGCTGAGGGAAATGCAGGGGGGGGGGGTGGAAGGGAATAAAGCGCGAAAAGCGTTGAGCGTTTTACGTTGGTATACGGTTGAACCGGCCACTTGCACATCTTCAGTGTGTGTGTGTGTGTGTGTGATGCTTTTAATCTTTCTTTTTTTCGCCCAAGCGTGCCCCATTACTGGAAATTAAAGCCTCGCTAAGCGCCAGTGTGTGATGCTATACTGGCAGCAAGTAGCGTGGAAAATAAACAGCATAAAATAATAAAAATAAAAACACGGAGGGAAGACGAATAGAAAAAAAGGGAAAAAACGAAGAATAGAGAGGGAGTAGAAATCATCACACTTGTCTCTTCGTTTATTTATTTTCCCTTCACCGAAACAGGAAACGAATAAAAAAATAAATTTCACCATAAATTCTTACATGTACCTGTACTCGTATTTCCTCAGCGACCCCTCCCCCCCCTGCCCATCTTCCGCTCAAGGCAATATACCCACACCGACACGATGTGTCTCGATGCCCCGCATCAACGCAGCTTGCCTTCGCCAGCTTTTGCGCGTGCTTTCTCTTTCACTTTCTTCCAGTTGTTCGTTTCTTTGAAACTACTTCACCTGGAAATGTAGCAATGATCGTGTCCTCTTTGAAACTAGGAGAGAAAAAAAAGATGATTATTTTTCTCCCTTGACGATGTGAATTGAGACAGAGGGGGCGGGGGGCCGGACCGATAATTCTAATTGAATATCAAGCGAAATGTAATTACGGTTGGAATTCATGCTCCGACGGAGCAAATAATTCGCCCATGGCGCCCCCCGAGTATCTGTGAAACGGGCTGTGTACCCAACGAAGAAGCGTGTATAGTTGACGAGAATGAGTGAGAGATGAGAGTGTGCGGAAGAGAATGGTAGGGTGGGTTTTTGGGGAAAAGAGAGGGCGTAGCGACGCGCAATGTTGAGCATGTATGCGCCTCGTGGGTGGTAGGCTGTAACGACTGATACAATTGCATCCTAGTTCCCCAGGCAACAGTGCCACATCGGCTTGTGTCATCAAACCTTTGATGATCGAAATCGATTACATGCTCAACACATTCACACTCATCCATCGGAGAGTTGCTAGTTTGTATCACGAATCGAGTATCAGGCTAACGTAAACCTGGTCGAAATGTTTATACAGAGGGATGTAGGGAGTGAAGGGAGGATTTAAAGTTCAATAAGAAATAAATCTGGGAATCAATTCGATGGTCGTTTTAACGCATGAAGAAACGTAACCTATCGGCTGTTACTATAAACGCCTTGATTCCCCGATAATCGGATTTTCGACTGGCTATCCTATCGGGGTATTTCGCAGACCGAGTGTCACCAGCTCAGACTCTTTGGGTGTAAAATCGAATGAGTGGGGAGAGTTGTTGACGATTGGGCGAGTGAAAATTTTGATACTGAGTTATATTTATTTTTTTTTGCACTGCGTGGGCTGGTGAGGTAGGTTATTTGAGGGGAATATTTATTCATGGGGGTTTTATTCGATGAAGTGGAATAGTTGCGAATTTCGATTGATTTCGAATTCATGAGGATATTCACCTGAATTTGCTCAATTTTAAAAAGGTAAACGAATTTTCAATGAATTGAGAAATGAAGAATATATTTCGCTTCTCACGTGTGAATTTTCATTATTTCTATCCATTCATGGAATTCAGTCATTTTCATGGAATGATTGAGCTGTAATTTTAAATTTCCGTTGATAGTTCCAAAAAATAGGGAAATGCTTTGGAATGTTTAAATATCATCATTGATAAGACTGATTGTAGCGTTATTAAATTTGACCTAGGAGTGCCCTAGAGATAAAAAATAAAATCTGAAAAAGTTCAGCATTTTGTACACGTTAAAAACTCCTCAAATTTTACGCTCAACGAGTCAATTTGATTCCGGGGGAAAAACTAAAATGGAATGAAATTCTTGTAATGACAACCCAAAAATTAATCATCAAATTAGACAAAATTCTCAATTAATTCAAGGTAAATTTCGCCCTTAATAAGTGACAGATAATCGCTTAAAAAATTTTCCATGTTAGATTCTTCAACTACGAAACAAACTCCACTTCCGAAAATGATTTCCCCAAACCGCCAATCATCACCCCACTTATTCACAGTTATTGGTTCCAGACTTCCTCTCGTCTTGCACTTAAAGCGAGGTTGGTTCATCACTCACTGGAATACTCCTTGGAGGTTCTTAACTGTGATCTTCGACACTGGTGATGGGGTGGCTCTATCAAGTGTACGGGACGAGCGTTTAATCGACGACAAGTGGGTCGAGTACCACCCCCCGTTTGAAACTCCTCTACCAAAGTTTCGAGTATGGGTTTAGGAGGCCTGAGTTAAAAGGAGTAGCTCCTGGGGGTTCGGGAGGGGGAGGGGCGAGGGTGGCTTACCCAATGAATCTTCCATGTATACCCTATATGCGTGTAACAAGCCACTATCGTAAAGTCCCTCAGTGAACAATCTATATATTGTTAGGTTTGTTGGTATATGGGTTCCTCTAACCTCTATTCGTCCACCCGTACTCGAGGACTGGACCGTGCCAATTTGTTGGTGTGTGCCTGCCTTGTCCCGCGCGGTTTCCCTGCCTCCCTTGTCCCTCCTCGGCCGTTGGATTCTATATGCTCACTGCTATCGAAAAGCCCTCCCCAATAGGCATTCCCGGGGTGCGGGCGGGGGACCGCAGTAGCTGCCGGATTTGCAACTGCGTATATACCGAGAGTCTGTTTTATCGAATGATTTATTCAGAGTGTAATCATTAATGGAAGAACATTACTCTCTCGTTGGGCGGCGAATCAATAGGACTGGGAACACTAACAGCTAACCTTGCCCAACCAGGATTGGTATGTGTGCTCTTCGACGAGAGTATAGCTGCAAAAAATATTGCTCAATCGAAGATTTGAAATCAACAATTCGTTAATATTTCAAATTACAGTCTGAAGTTGAGGGTTCAGAATCAATATTCAAGAATGATCAATACTGCCTATAAATTGTTGGTAAATGTGAGTTTTTTTCGCGGTTAAGTGAACATCTGTACGTTTTTTCGCTGACACATGAACATATAGAATTAACTTGGATTTTTCTTGGATCGTGGAGAAGAATTAAACAATAGCGTTGTATGTATTGTCATTTATATTATGATGTTATGGAGGTTTGTAGTAATATACCGCACCTTAGATTAAATATAAGGGTAGAAATTGAAAATGTCTGTTATTTTTGAAAATTAAAAAAAAATGAATACATTTGGGACCTTGCTCTATCCAGAATCAACGTACTTACTACCGTTTTTCGAAAGACTTTCTGCGCCTAAATTCCTATTGAAAACGTAAATGTCGTGGATAAAAATTCACATGAATATTGGAAAGCGTGTCAAGTGATACCAGCTCTAAATATCAAACGTTCATCTCAACCTTGGTTATCTTAACACAGAAACTTAACCAATTATTTTTCAACATAGACCCTTTCAGCACACGAGTAATTCAACATATGAATAATTCAACACATATACGAGCTCAACATAACCTTAAGTAATTCCTACAATTAAAACAAATGGTAACAAGTCTACGAGCCCCTGACTGGTAATCGGAAGGTCCCGAGTTCGCATCCCAGTCCGAGAATATCTATTTTTCTTCTGCAGCTATTTGCGGCCTACGTATCCGCACAAGAAATTCCCATCCATCCAAAATCCTTTCCAACCATTACTCCCACTATCCTACTGTACAAAATGTGGAACTCATTCTCCTACCCAACTCCAGAAACTGATGTAATCCCGACGACATAAAGAAAATTATGAAAAGTTAACGAGAATATATTTATTATTCTCAAATTACGCCAAATAATGAATTTTGTGAGAATTCCCGAATATAATGTCCTCTATTTGTACCATACTTGTCAATTTGAGCGGATTGTGCCGATAGTCACATGTTCTTTCGAAAATATATTAAACCCGATACGGATTTATTTGGAAAATGCGAATATATTGAAGAATTGTCGTTTTCATGCTCTCTAAAATTCTGGACATCCTGTTCACTTTTCCTCCAAATTCGCATGCAGAGGAAACCGCTCATGAACTTAAATTCCTTTTTTAACAGCCCAAAAACTCTGGCAAACGCTTGACGTATGATGACATTTCAGTAAGGACAAATGATAGACTTCTCGTTCTGTCTGCTGAAGGTATTATTCATTATTTTCGCCCCGATTAATTAGTTACTCCTGAGAACGAGGAGCCTACTGCGAGAGAGAAAATAAATTGCACGCGTGATGTATTCAGAGTTGGAAAATGATTATTCTCGTGATACGTCGGTTTCAGCCTAACAGTGGCTTACCGCAAACCACTGTGGCTTGTCTCTCTCTCTCTCTCCCTCTAGCCTCGGCGGGGCCCCGTCAATCCCCGCCTCCCCCCTCCATCTCACCCTTTTTGCTTTGCCCTGATGATAGTGGAATACGCTAGGCCATGATGCATGACCGATCGAGCCCACTCTCTGCACAATAGACTCTCATTGATTAATTTCCCTTCCCTCTCGCGGGCCCTGTCGATGTCATTTAATTAAACTCGTATTACCTGTCTCAATTTGCCGTGTCTTACTAGAGGCAGCGATGGAGGCGTTGGGGTAATTGGTGGGAGAGAAATGAGTTATGCGCCGTGGGGTGCAAAATGGCTGTTTTTGGGGATTCTGCTGCGGAAGTGATACGTTAAAATCACATAAAATAGTGTATTTGAATTGAATTTCTTTAGCACTAATTTAGTCGAAAATTAATGACCTCATCACTTATTCCAATGAATTTTAGTAATATCTAATTATATAACTATTGTCGTTTTGTTAATTTAAAGATCCAATGTTGGGTCGATTAAGCTAGAGAAATATCGAAAGAACCGGACTGTGAAGAAGAGGATTTAATATGGACAAAGATGCGCTGTCAGGCGTCCTTATCACTTCATTGATTTTCTAATGGCGAAAAAGCGCAGAAATTCCAGCCACAATTTATTAGCCAATTCTTACTTCCACAATATTTCTCAATTTATTTCTAAGCAACTGATATCCCAGCTGAGGCACTGAGATCTCATTTCACTAAGATACCTGCATGTCGAGCCAATCGCCCTGATGACGGATGGCAAACGAAGAATATACGAGTAGACTGAAGAAAAAGGCAAGGTGCTAAGAGGCGACTTCGGGGGAAAAAACCTGACAGTGAGGTTCGCGTTGGGGCAGTAGTAGCAGCATATGGGGTATGGGGCTCCTCCACCCGTGTAGGAAGACGTGATGAAAAGAGTGGAGCTGAGGGGTTGCGCGACGGTTAACAGTGCTACGAAGAGAAAACGAGGAGAAAAGTGTGTGAGCGGAAGAGAGCGCGGGAAAGAAACGTAGAATAAGAGGATGGTCCTTAAAAGTTTGAGAAGAGCCTCTCCTCTTTTTGAAGCCAGCCAGTAGCACACTAGCACCCCAGAGGAGCCCGCCACACCAGCTCCGAAGGGGGATGGGGGTGGAGAGGGGTTGTTATCTAATTTTACTCTCAACGCTTCTTCGATTTATTCGCCAACTTCTCGGCGCATTACAATATGCCACTAAGGCGGAAGACGTTGGAATGAGGCGGTTGAAGGTGATGGTATGAGTTTTTCGCCGGCGGAGGGATGAGGCAAAGGAGAAGGCGTTGAAAGGAGACAGGGAGATTGCATGCTACAGTGCTTGCAGATAGTCGATGTCGCAGATTTCTGTGAACTTGGAAGGAGGACAACTGTATCGAAGAACAAAAAAAAGCAAGTGTTGGGTCGTAAGGACAGACGAGACTGGGCGATGCTCATCGTTACCTATATATACATCTCTGTCGTTCGTGCCGGCTAGTGACAGGGGACAAATATTTTCCAATCTGTCCATTCGCATCCGCTACAAAGGAAAATGGTCGATGTATTTACGTGACTCGCATGTAACGATCCTAGACTGGTGATCGGCACAGTGAGAATCTATTGTCTGTGATGTCCCTTGTTTATTCCTGTCGACTGCTCAATCGCATTTCATCCCTCTGTGCACTTTAGATACTGTCATATTTCTTCTGATACATTTCACTTCATTTTTTGAAATTTCATACTCGACTCTCATTTCGAGTGGGAAATGATACTAATAGGTACTGGAAGGCGGTAGACAAAAAAAAATGGGGACATTACAAATGAAGGTGAGTAATAGCGAGCTGAAATTCAGTTGTAGGTGCTTTTGATTTGATATGAAACAAGTACAAAGAGAGAGGTCAGAGGATTTTTTCTACTTTCGGGAGATTTTCCCTGAACCTGTAAAAATATTCGCAATTCCCTACAAAAAAACGAGGGGATGGGAATGATCGTTTACTTTGTACACATGGCAATGCAAAAGAACTTTTATCAAATTTAGAATTATTTTAGAAATTGCATAATTTTCGCCTCAAATGAGAATGCATCACTCTCTGTCAAAACCTACTAGTTAACTCTTCATGGAATTCTCGAAAGAGTTTCATTAATTAATATTCAAATTTCTTATTCGCAAAAAAGAATGTGCGAGTTTGAAAATTCTTTAGTTCACCTCAATTGTTAATCAAAACATGAATATTCAGTACTAAATTACGTTAGATTGCGAACTAATAAAAAACAGAAGTATATATATCCGAAACTTCTCGATATTCGTTAATTTTCGTTGATGAATTGTACTTAAATTCCCAGTTTCAATTGATTTTTCCATAAAATCATTTATCCACAAATTTCCATTCCATTTAACGACTTAAAATACAATTTCTCTGAAGGTTGACAGTATTGCCAGCGAATTCTTCGACTACTTTGTACATTTGTGAAAGAATGGGGTATGAAGACAAGTTGGTCTGGGCTCGTATCGATTTAAAACTTTAACTATCCTTTTAATGACATATTGCAAAGTTAGCAACGGGTAACCGTCTCTTCTTGCAGCGGTTTCATGATAGGGCCAGGTAGACCACGACACAGACACTCGCTGAGACAAGGTGGGAGGGGCAGGGGGATGACTGGGAACCATGGTGTTCAACTCCTCGCTCATCCGCGCTACCCAGTGCACAAAGTTTTTCAGCTTTTAACTTGGGGGAAAAAAAATTGCTCAAATTGTCGGTTAACTACCGACCAACAGGGCTAATGAAACGTGTAACGCTGAAATCGTTATGGCGTTCAATAACGTTTAGTCCTTTTGTAATAGTGGATTGGATATGTGTGCATTGAGTTTGTAATTGCAAAGCGTGCAGAGGATGTACGTGACTCTGCCCTTTACCCCACTGCTCACCTCTCTGTGCACTGATGCAGCAAACGAGAGATATAAAATTTCAGACTCTTTATTAGTTTTCAAATGGTCTTTTATTTCGGAAGACATGAGGAGTATTTTATTGTTGGCTAATCACAATTTGTATAATTAATGAATTGTTTTGAGAGAGGCATTTTTCGGTGAGAACTGATGAAAAATTCATAAAATGGAGATGTTTAGGTCTCAAATTCAGACTTTCATTTTGTGCAAGTAAAAGAACGATAGTGAAAGCAAATTCGATGAGCCTTGGATTGAAATTTTTTCGATTCTTAACGTAGAACTTGTGCTCTGAGAAAAAAAATGTAATTCTACGAATGAAAATTGCTCTAGATGACCAAATGTTTAACATTTTAACATGAAAAATTCGTCTAAAATCTGGTCAGAAGAATATTCAAAATACGTAAAATATTGGCATCGTAATATTTTAAATTGAATTCGTAAAAAGTGCCCATCCGAGACTTTAAAATGTTCTATTTAAAGTATTTCAAAGTTTCAACTTAACATTTTTAGGATTAAAATTGAGACTTATAAAAATCTTATTCAAAGGTGTTGCAAATAAAAAAAAACGTATTATTCATTCGGATGTGGAAACATTAAAGATAACGGAAAAATCATACAATTCCAAATTACATTGGCAATTTAACTGACTTATAAGCTTTGTTTTTTCATTTCGGAAGGAATGAAAGATCCTCCCATTTTGGTTAATTGTGCTGTGTGTAATTAGCAAATTTTTCCAAGCAAGGAAATGAGATGTAATCCAGTGATATTTTGTTTCTTTGGGTGGCAACATCAAGAAAGATGGAAGGAGAAAGGGTATACGTGGCAGGCGACGCGCTCCACCAAATAATTTTAAACTCACTGGAAAATTATTATAATTAGGCTTATCCAAGCAAGCGACGCTGAGGAAAGTTGTTTCGTTGGAAGTAACGAGGACTCTGTGAGACTATGAGAATATAATGCGGCACAGCGAGTCGCTTTGTGGTCTCTTTACTTACCAAATGAGTATTCCTTATTACATTTGCGCTTTTTATTCTTTTCCCCGACATCAACATTATTAGAACACGATTCGTAGGTTTCAAATTTAATTATTCAATTATTCAGGAGCCATGGTAAATCCTGAGTGCTCGCAGCAGATGCTGGATGTCGTCTCAGTGGGTAATCCTATTTATGAAAGCACAAACACATAAATGAAGTTCATCCTAATCGAAATATCTCGAAACGCGTAAGGATAATTCCTCATTGGTCGAAACAATCGCCATATTCGAGGCGCGAAATTCAAATATGGCGCACGCAGCGCGCTATCGGTCTCGTAGTATATTATGCAACATGTGCGTAATGGTGTTTTTGTCTCGTGGGAGGTTGTAACACGAGCCGAAGGCGAGTGTTATAATCCGACGAGCCAAAAAACACCATTATGCACAAGTTCCATACAATATTTGATGTCATTGTGTCCGTAATCTACGATTTAACCGAGCGAAGCGAGGTTAGAATCGCGTGATTACGGGCACCTATGGCATAAATAATATTATTACAGCCAAATTAGACAGATGATGATTCTGGTTGCGTTTTGCTCAGTTTTATATTACAAGTGCGAAAAAGGGGACATATTAACGAATGAGTGGAATAATGTTTTTCGGGATAGTCATAGGCAGCGTGCAGCCGAGCGACTGATAAGACTCGGCTCGCCTTCGACTCGATTTGCCTTCGTTTATGGTATCGAGTCTATCGTTCGAGTGCATGTCATCTTCAAATGTCTCCAACAATATCACTGCGTAGTTGATGTCTTCGTCCTTCTCAACTAACTTCACGCACAATCATCTCGTTCTTCCCGAGTGGAAATTTCTTCAGACGCGCCTGATGTCGGATCAAGTCTGGACCAGTCAGTAGTCAAGTTTGGCTGATCAAGTGTTACTGGATGAGATTCTCATCAATGTTTTATCTGGTTTACTTGATCCGGAATATTAAAGGCATATTCTGGTCAGGTCCTAATCAGGTGGGGCTGACTTGAACTTGGTATCCGTCTGCCGGTAGTCAATTTGATAAGGTATTGACTTGATAAGTCTGATCTCAAACCGAGCTCAGTCTGAATATAATGGCTCTGATCCAGTCTTCATTGTATGGATCAGACCTGAAGGCAAGCCTAATCTGAATTTGCAGTCTAGCCGCCTCACATTATTCTGAGCTTATTTTGATGAATAATTTACCTTCCAGACAACGAATTTTATCAATGTTGCAATATTCAATTTTATCAATTTTTAGAGTTTAGATTTATCGGCATATTTT
>JAPYZM010000198.1:0-41443 GCA_030522845.1 Psyttalia concolor
TCATTAAAGAGTTGATTCAATTGGTGGAATAATATTAATAATTGGCTGGAGTAAAATTTTTCATTAAAGAGTTGGGTCAATTGGTTTGATAATTTTAATTATTGGCTGGAGTAAAATTTTCATTAAAGAGTTGGTTCAATTGGTTTGATAATTTTAATAATTGGCTGGAGTAAAATTTTTCATTAAAGAGTTGGTTCAATTGGTTGGATAATTTTAATAATTGACTGGAGGAAAATTCTGGGGATAGTCTCGAGTTAAAATTAAATTTAATGAGGTTTAGTGGATTAATAAAGTGGGATAAATTGTCGGTTAGGACTGCAGAGAATGTATTGTTGACGTTGGGGAGGGAGAAAAATAATCCTCAGGAACAATGGATCCCCTAGAATCTTTTTGTCTCTTTCGTGAACCAGCTGCAACACAAATTCAGTATCTTATCGGGCCGCCTTATCGCTAGACCGAACTGCTTTACCAGTAGAGCCAAACTGCGGGCGTGACTCGGACGTTGGAGATAAAATGGGAAAAAATAAAAAAAAATAAGAGGAAATAAAACTGGAGGCTTAAAAATGCGAATGAACGCGGGCAGATTGTGGGAGCATCCTTGCAACAGTTGTCAAGACTCCTGGTGTAAATATTCCGACAATAAACGAAAATTTAAGGAAAGAAATTGATTTTTCTCGTGATCTAGGAAATTATTTTTAAAAATCGGTAGTTCAGGGATTTTTGGTTTGATTGAGCGAAATAATTCTCCGCGATTGGAATAACACTTGGAATGACAAAAATAAAATGATAATGTTCAGAAATAATCCTAGAGTTCCAGAGTTTATCATATTTTTTAGAAGAAAAATTGGCGAAAGAGTTCGATTGGAAAAATCCCAATGAATTATTGAAACCCCATTCGATTGTCGTAATCGCCGATTTAATGACATTAACTGATACCGTTTTTCCAATTGATTTCATTATTTCAATTGAGCGTCTGACGTAGCCAGCAAAACATCTCAGAAATAATCCTAAAAAAAATTGTCTAATCATCCACGAGTCACTGAGCGCATTGAGATTAAACTTAATCGTCGACGATACTGAGCATTGAATTCTGGATGATTCACGAGTCGTGACTTCTAGTGTGTAAACTATTGTCTTATCGTCTACGAGGATACCGCGAAAGTGACTTTATTATAAAATCAATAATTTAATACGCGGAAAAGTCGCCGAAATGGGAATAGAGCAGGAAAAATTAACAATTTATTTTTAGATTCAAAAATTCAATTCATCCTCTCTCGCTTCCCAGGGGAAGTAAAAAAATTGTTTCCATAATTTGCCTCCCCTTCATTTCAATCCTCCAAACACTCCCTAATTTTTTAATTATTTTCTAAAATTTATTTGAGCGAAAAAAAAAATATTTCCGACATTGTCCCCCGATTTTACTCAATTTCAACGAAAGTTCAAATTTCCTGCAAACGTTGGGGTGTTTAAATCTCATTAAAAAAATCCGAATTGCGCGTTAAAAAAATCCAAAAATTCCCGCAATGAAATAAATAAAATCCCCCCCCCCCCCATAAAATCTTACAAAATACCCACAACAGGAGTTCAGAGAGCGGCATTAAAAAAAAAAATTATCACCAAGAATTTGGATGAGAAAAAGACGATTGCAAAATAGCGAGTAATTTGCGGGTAAACCGGGGCGTTTACCTCCGCCATTGGTAATTTACAACAACACTAAACAACCACACATGCCACAGCTCCTAAAGTGAGAGTGAGAGTTGAATTGCCAGAGTGAGATGACGTGAAAAAGAAAAATCGACAGGTCGAGTGCCTCAATGGCGAGTGGCTTTCATGCAAAAAGTTTTTATAAATCTTAAAAATTCGTAGCATTGCCAGCGTTGCACACCCATGGAGCCGAGGAAGATGTTCCAGTGATAAATAGAGTGAAGATGAGTGGGAGAGTCCCAGCGAGAGAGTGAGCGAGTAAAAAACGAATCACTTGAACGAGAAATAAATGAATGAATGAATAAATAAATAGTTTCACGTGGATCTCAGCGGTATTTCTAGACATTTCATCCGGCCCTGGGTGAATGACAGTCGGCTGTCACTCCATTATTACATCCACAACTACCGGCCGGCACTTTAATAACGCAGATATCTCTGGGTCATTTAAAAATGTCAAAAGAAAAACAAAATGCTCAATTTATTCGCTGGAATGCGAGAGAAATTCCGGATTATTCTACGGCTGATGCCGGGATTTATAACTCTATTGAATCATAACGCATAAAATATACCCAAGGGCGATGGAGATTACATTCCAAGGAATTTTATGCCTCTCGTGAAGTTAGAGGTGAAGTAGTAAAAGGAGATAAGAAGACTGACTCAACATCAAAATTAGTTTTTGCCGAGTATCTGCAATTTCGATTGAGATAGCGATTTTTTTGTGAGGAGCACATTTGTAGGTCTCATTACGCTGGAAAAAAAATAATCAGATGAAAATTTCGCTAACGTGCTCGAATCTGGAGATATTCACCAAAAACTGATGTTAGCTTTCAGTCGGCTCTCAACGGGGCCGAATAAAATGCAACAGATGCCATTGACAATGACAATCCCCCCCAAAAAAGACGGAGGATTTTCCCCGAGTCCACCCCAGCCAGTCCCTACGTCCTCCGACTGATTACCACTGACCTTCCAGACGTGAATCATATGAAAAAAGGCCTGAGGTCACGGAGTGCAAGGCCGGAGAGACCCCCGGCCTAACGACGTCTCCCTCGGGCCGGGGCCCAATCCTCCCCAGAGACCCCATGAAAGCATAAAAACAATAAACAATGATCATAAAACATCTACTCACATAAATAAGTCCCGAGTAATACCGATCCTTGAGGTTATGAAGTACAGACGCCTCATTGAGACACGTTAGTTCAGCCATATCCTCAACCTTATCAAATTTTGGTGGATTCATCTTCTGTATATCATCCTTAGCAACCAGCACACGTTTACCGGTCTCAGCAATCTCCACTTCCACCTCATCACCCCTCTCGCCCTTGATGCCAGCAGCAACAAAGCCCTGTGTCTCATGTGGCACCCAGACCAATTTCTTCTGTGTCCATTCAGCCTGAGTCGCTGGATCATTAAAATTATTTCTATCCACAGATAAGTAACGTAGCTCCGGATCAGACCGGTCTACCCTCGAATCACCGTCCGCCATTTTTGTTTAGCGCTGGTAACACAATGCGTCCCCGTGGGCTTTTTCCTTTTTTTCCTGTCCCTCGGTTTGGCCGGAGGTTTTATTTCTCCAGGTTTGAGAAGTCAAATAATCAACGATTCAACGTCGCCGACCAGAACGGCCCCTTCCTCTCTCTCTCTCTCTCTGCTTCTCCTTTCCACCGAGCGGTCAGGAATTTTCGATATATATTTTTTTCACGCTTCGATTGATCCCCTCCGTACCCTCCAACTATTTACCTTATTTTATTTAACAACTAAAACTTCACCAGTCCCGTCACCAACGGCACTCGTCGGCTCTCGACATACGCAAAACCTTCCCCCTCTCGTCCCCCTCGTTGCAATTTTTTTTTTATTGGAATTTATTCGACTGTACGGCACATGTAAGATCTCTTTTTATTACTCCGTCGAATCGTTTTCACTTGCACGACCGCTGCCACACAACTACCTCACGAAACTACCGCTCCCCAACGTTTGTCCTGTTACTCTCACTCTCCTCCTTACCCCCGGCTCTGGATTTTCACTCCGGCATTGGGAGTCTCTCCGTCTCACTCCGGCAGTTCAACCGTTTCGTTACAACGCGACTGGGCACTCTCTCGTCTCTCCTGCGCCCCGCCTGCCTGTCTACGGTTTTTCATTCGGCGTTTGCTGGGGGGAGAGCTGAGGGGCTAGCTCAAATTCTGCTGGTGTCTCGTTTTGGTGGCCACTGGAGAGACTCTAGTGTCTTTGTTGGATCAACTGTCTCGTGTCAGCGCTTTCCAGTCGGCAAATCTGCAATCTAGACCCGCTAACACTGCCGCTCATGTACCGACGCCCCGCCGAGAGGGGGCCGGTTCACAACCGGCGGCCACCGCCTGTGGCGCGAGTTTTTGAATTGCTGGGGGGGAGACAATTGTGTAATTTACTTATCGAAATTAAAACATCAGTAATGACTATTAATATTCCTGTTCTTTACGTAAATTATTGATATCTACAGGTGATTAATTTAGGATTTTCTCGGAAATATCGAAGATGCGATTAATCGATTATTTCAGTGTTATCGATTAATCGATACTCGATAACGATTTCTGTCGATATTAACAAACGACGAAAAGACGGAGATAATTGATAATAAAGATGGTAATACCTATCGACTCGAATAGATCGACCAAGTCGAACAGTCATCCGGCGCCAAATTCGAAAAAACCCGGCGACCTTCAGTTTCCAAGGCGAGAAAAATTCGCATAAAAAATCTCCGCAGCCGCGGATGACTCACGCCCGAGGATTATCTCGATCGAGTCCTCGCAAGTCCCCTCGAAGCCCCAGATCTCTCCCAAAAATATCTCCCGCGATCGATCGATCACTTGATCCCGCCAATATCGAGGTGAGCAGTTCCAGAGGGCGGCAACAATCGACCCCCCAAAAGGGCGGGCTATAATTTTAAACAAACCACTGCAGTACGCCTGCGCAGTAGATCCCGATTGCCCACGGCTCGAGGTAATCCCAGCAATTACCGCCTCCACTCGATAATTCGACGGTTCGACTCGGGCCCATCTGATCTCCTCAAAATGAAAAAACAAACTACAAATCTCCGATTGTTTAAAAATCCAAAGAAATCGATTAAAAAATCCTAACCTCAATTCCAAGAGCTCGCTACACGCCCGGGGGGTGGGGGCAGTGATTCACTTTGGCTTCATTACTTTATGACGCAATGTAAATAAATGTATGTCAACGGCGCACTTTACATCCCTAGAAGGTAATTCGCGCATTTCGCCTTATGCAAATTTTGAGGATAAAATCAATAAAAATCATTAAAAAACAAATTCGCAATTCCAGCGATTTATTTTAATTGTCTCGTGTCCCTGGGGCGCCGAAGTGGGACGTCAGGTTACATTTCAATTAAGAAGATTAAATAAAATACTCAAAATAAATCTCGATCGATTTTTTGCCCTAATACGGAATTACCTCGCGCGATAACGTCAAACAGCCGGAGGGGAAGCAAAGAGGGGTGGGGGGCGATGGGCGGGGGAGGGGGGGGCAATTGAGGGGAAAATCTTCATCGATTTTATCGAGTAAAGATCGTCCATATTTGGCGCAGATACACCTCCCGCGGAGTGTAATCAAATGGCCTTGGACTAGGCGGTGAAGTAAAACCAGTACAATTAAGGTACAATTTACTATAATTCTATGGACATTAAATTGACAGAGCCCGTTGGTGTGTCTTGACCTGGGCCTAAAAGGATCTAACATTATGGGTGATGATTCATGAGGCTGCATTGGAGATAATCGCCAGATGATTGGCATTCTTGGGGGGGATTGGAGGATTTTTTTTATCTAAAAAAAAATCGCGAGTTATGTAATTAAATTCGATGATGGGATGGGGACGTGCAGCCTTCATGCACTTTGTTATCAGTGATAGGGACAGCTGCGGCGCATTAGCTTCTGAGGGAAAAGTAGAGCAGAGAAGTCTGGTCCGGGGGCTTGGGTAATTGGCGTTGGTGATTCTGGAGATTTTGCAGTTTCAGATTTTCTTCCTGAGGGGATTTTGCACTACCAGCCCTCCAAAATGTCATATGGCACTCCGCAAGGTGGGAAGCTCCAGATGAATGACGTGAGTGAACGAATTATTGGTGGCAGAATTCCCCAGCTAATTCTCTAGGATTTTTATCAAGAGTTCTAATTATTTTGGGCGTAATTGTCTAGACAATTCTCCAGGATTTTATCAGGAGATCTAATTATTTGGGGCGGAATTGTCTAGACAATCCTCTAGGATTTTATCAAGAGCTCTAATTTTTGGGTGCACGTGTGGGTAATTAGAGGTAGGGAAATACATCAGAGAGAGTTTGGATAATTGGCTCGGGTTGATTGTTTGTATGGGATAATTAGAATCTGTTGATTTTTTTGCTGTCGTATCAGGTATTCTCGGTTTAGTTAATTAATTGGAGGTGTTTGGGAATTTATTTCAGGCAATGACGGTGAATTTGCGCAGCGATACATTCACGAAGCCATGTGCAGCAATGAGGCAAGCAATGTTCGATGCAGAAGTGGGCGATGATGTGTACAATGAAGATCCAACCGTAATAAGTAAATAGATCTCTACAGTTCTTCCAAAGAGAGAGGAATAATTCGAGTTATAATTTAACGAAAGTACATCTAATCCAGTGGAGTAGGGGCCAATGTAGCTAGCAAACAAAAGAACTTCTGGACAATCAGAGAATAAATGAAATTGAAAATTGAGATAACTCAAGATAATTGAGTACGACTAATCCAAAATTGTTTTAGGATTAGAAAAATACGTCGCGGAATTACTGGGAATGGAGGCTGCCCTATTCGTAACTAGTGGGACAATGGGGAATTTAATTGCCAGTGAGTACACTTCCAAAAATAAATGAATCCCCGGGCGTAATTTCCTCTGTGACAAGTTCAATTCTTTGAACTCATTTTTTGGACTTGGACTTGAGACCCGAGTGAAATAGTTCGCAACCTCGAAATCCCCGCGACTAATTACAAGGAAAATAATGATCAAAATCATAAGGAGACCTAATTTCCGACGTCCGCGCACGATTTCTGCAGGTCGGGAATTGTGCCTGCTGATGATTTGATCATTGTTTCGCGTGTAATGAGTGACGGGGATTTTGAGGTGATAAATCATTACATCGGCCTCTTAGTTTAATTTGAAATGAATTCAATTCAGAATTAATTGAATTTGTAATTAATTTACCTCATTAGTGATGGTTCACTGCAACATCCGCGGCTGCGAAATCTACATCGGCGAGGACTCCCACATCGTGCACCACGAGCAGGGTTCAGCAGCTCAGATAGCGAACATCACAATCTGTCCAATCCCCAACAATCGCGACGGCACATTCGACCTGGAGAAAGTGAAACTGAAGCTGAGAGATCCCGAGGACTACCACACACCAATATCGCGCATGATAGGCCTGGAGAACACGCTGAACGGCAAGATCTTACCCTTGAAGTGGGTGAAGGAGGTGGTGGCATTTAGTAAAGAGCACGGCCTGAAGTTGCACATGGACGGCGCGAGGATCTGGTATGCCTCGATAATCGGCAAGACCCCCATCCGAGAAATGGTGAAGGGCTTGGACTCAGTGACCTTCTGCCTGAGTAAGATAGGGACGCCAGTGGGATCGATGCTCTGTGGCTCCCGCGAGTTCATCAGCCAGGCGAGAAGAACGCGAAAAGCTCTGGGCGGTGGGATGCGTCAGGTTGGAGTGATAGCCGCCTGTGGCTTCGTGGCGCTCGACAATCTCCCGAATCTCCTCAAGGATCACGAGAAGGCCGTGGCGATGATGAAGGCAATCAACGACCTTCACTCCGATATTTTCAAGGTTCATCCCATCGACGCACAGACGAACATGGTCTGGATCAGTGTTGAGGAGACTGATGAGATCACCGCCCTGAAATTGGCGAAACGACTTGGGGAAGTTGAGGACGAGCATGAGGATGATCAGGTCAGGGTGCTGGCTTGGTCTGTGCAACCCAGGACAGTCAGGCTGGTCTTCCATCTGGACGTGTCTGAAGAGGAGGCTGCGGCTGCGCAGAGGAAGATTCGTTATGTAATTAGGAAAATGGATCCCAAGTTCCGGAATTGATGACTTCTCACGAGCTGGACTCGGTGAGCTTCTGCCTGGGTAGGACAGCTCACCAGTTGAATTAGGCTTCGTTGATTATGTCATTAGAAAGCTGGAGCTTCACTGGAAGAAGACGTGCGTGCTACGATAGCCATCACATTTGCCATATTATGCATTTTCAATGCCTGTCATTATTATATAATTACTC
The DNA here is from genome assembly GCA_030522845.1 of Psyttalia concolor. NCBI lineage: Eukaryota > Metazoa > Arthropoda > Insecta > Hymenoptera > Braconidae > Psyttalia > Psyttalia concolor. The sequence continues at coordinate 7,981 of JAPYZM010000198.1, forward strand.
GTAAAATGTAACTGAGAAGTTGATAACAATAAAGCAAGCAACTGATTTACATGAGCTCAATAGAAATCAGATGGAATTCTCGCTGAAGTCTCGAGGTTTTTCTACCCCAGTTTTTTTCTTTTTTTTTAATTGAGGTCTAATCGTTGACAACCGATTTATAGCACGAGTGTTATCACTCCGAATGGGGCCAGTATTGACCCGGCTCTCCGCCAACCTCTGCCCCGTTTAGACGCAACCCTGTCGCCTATCGCAATTCTAATGTCTCCTGGAATTTGTTTGAAACAAACGGGTGCTAAGGAAGACCAGCTGATCCATTTGGAAGCTGCGGAGGTTGTCTCCCGAGGCATGCCCTTTTCAGCTGGTGGGTCACGATGTCTTGCGCAGTTTCTCGACTTATCTCGTGAGACGTTAATTGCACTGTAAACAAGTGTTATGTAGCCAATTAATATAGGGCAACCCTGCACAGTCTGATGATTAGTGATGGCGACTGTGGATGGAGCTGGTGGTGGTTGGCATTCCCCCCAAAGTTCATTCTAATCTCGAATATCAGAATGAACTATTGATGCAGTCCTGGGGAGTTGAGTGTGTGCCAGTATAAAATATCTGGTGGTACGAGGAAAATAGACGTTACAAATAAATTTGGGACAACAGGAAAATCTTGACAATATGAAATTCATTTGTCAATACAATTGGGAATTCCGTCAGTGAATCTTAGTTAACGTCCCGGCGGTCTTGAGGATTCAGAGGAATTTTTCCCTGAATTCCCGGCACGGTAAGAGGAAATTCCCAGCGTCAGGAATTTATTTTCCATCAGTGCAGCATGTGAATTTCTGATTTCAGATGATGACAGTGGATTTACGCACTGACACTATCTCACAACCTTGTCTCGCGATGAGACAAGCGATTTTTGATGCCGAAGTTGGGGACGACGTGTATCAAGAGGATCCGACAGTTATCAGTAAACTCTTTGTTTTATCATTGGAGAAAATTATGCTGCCTTGCAGTTGTCATTGGAATAATCGGATGATATGGAATCGATTTTTTAAGATCTTCCGGTCTGATGGGGACAAAGAAATGGGAAATTCTTTAAAAAGTCAATAATAAAACTTCCAGAATGTCTCAGCATAAAAATCCTTTCCCTAAAAGTTCTCTTTATCTTCCTTCGTTTGCTCAAAAAATCCACCGGAAGATCTGAAACTGGTATTCCTCATCAGAGTACGAAGTTAAATTGACGATAATTGTAATTAAATTGCGTCTGCAGAGCTCGAGGAATATGTTGCCGAGTTGATGGGAATGGAGGCTGCGCTGTTTGTGGGGACTGGGACAATGGCAAACTTAATATCCAGTAGGTATTGTTTATGGAGCTTAAGTAAGTTGAACTAACTGCCTCCCAGAAGAGGATTGATAAAATAAAGAACCCCATAATATCGGGACAATTGCAATTTAAACCGGAGAAGTTGGGATTGTCGTAGGGAATTAACTAGAATTCATCTACAAATCAAAGAGAATTTTTATAGAAATCTTCTTTACCATTAATGAGGAATCTTGTCCACCAGTAATGGTCCATTGCGGGACTCGAGGCTGTGAGATGTACGCGGACGAGATCTCCCACCTGGTGCAGTACGGCCAGTGTGCCTCTCAGATAGCCGGAGTCACCCTCTGCACGTTCACAACGAATCCCGATGGCACGTTTGACCTAGAAAAATTGAGACGGCGTCTGAAGACCTCTGCGTTCGACCAGCCATCCGTCTCGCGCCTGATTTCAGTAGAGAACACTGCGAATGGGAGTGTAGTGCCAATGGAATTCCTGAGGGAGGTCGTGGAGTTCGGGAGGAGACACGGGTTGAAGCTGCACATGGACGGCTCGAGGGTCTGGCACTCGGCGATGCTCACTGGAGTCCCCATCAGGGAAATCGTCGCTGGGTTCGACTCAGTCTCCTTCTGCCTGACGAAACTGGGGGCTCCTGTTGGCTCGATGCTCAGTGGCTCCAGGGAATTCATCGTCCAGGCGAGAAGGGCCAGGAAGGCCCTGGGCGGTGGGATGCGTCAGGCGGGGGTGCTAGCGGCTTGTGGCTTCGTGGCACTGGAGAATCGATTCAAACTCGTCGAGGATCACCAGAGAGCACTCGCCATAACGCAGGCCATCAACGACCTCGGCTCTGATGTCTTCAAAGTCGACGTCGGAAGTGTACAGTCGAACATTGTTTGTATCGACGTGGAGGAGACGCGGGAGATCACTGCCTCCATGTTCGCTAAACGACTCGGGGAGACTGAGGACAACCACGAGGACGATCGGGTCAAGGTACTGGCCTGGTCGTTAGCTCCCAGAACTGTCAGATTCGTCTTTCATCTGGATGTGACTGACGAGGGGTTGAAGGCTGCCACCCGGAAGGTTCGGTATTTGATCAAGAAGATAGACCCCAAGTTCAAGACCAAGTCATGATCAGCTGGTGGAAACATTCAGGGAAACATTTATCTACCATTTTCCAACACTGAGGCAATTGTGGGAAGAAAGATCACGGAGTTATTATTTTTCAATTTGTATCTCCACATTTTTTCTATAATTATCGGTATCTACTTGGGATGCTGAGAGTTATGAAACTCTGAATTCATTGGTCATAATAAATACATTGTAATTATCAATTGCCACTCTATGACTTGATAATCCACTGGGATACAGTCCCCGTGATACCACTGCAAATATTTTAATCGTTAGTTCCTTCGTACACTTGAATACCTGTCTACTTTTGTTTAATACAAGTTTATCGTTATTTAAAAAATTGTTAAAACATCCGTACCGAGTGTTAATGCAATGCCGTGCGGAAGTGCTCAACCAGGAAAGAAGAATGATAAACGATTACAGCGAATTCATTTGAGTCGGAAAAAAATCCATTTCCTCCACAGAAGCGATCGACCCTGTGCAGTCGTTTAGCACTGGCTGTCATTGACGTTCCTGACATCTTGGAAGAGAGAAGGCCGTCGCTCGCCGATATTCCGGAATATATAAATAACAATACACTAAATAATCTTCATATAAATCTACTGCACTCGGCGAATGGAGTCCTAACTCCACTAAAATAGTTTAAACAATTAAAATCCCCGAAACAATCCTTCCATTTTATTTGTCTAATCCAAGAATCCCAGTAATTAATTATTTAATATTTAATAAAAGTACCCGATAAGACTCGGCAATTGCGAAATCCTCTAATCTTGACCGATTAAATAAGAACTCCCGGGAAGCCCGGGGCTTCCAATTCCCAAAATTGCGCCCGAACGTCTCCCCGATATTATCTCTAATTATTATATTGAGGAAGATCTCGGCGCGATATTGTTATCCTTATTACCGGTAAGTAGGCTTATTGGATTGATCCGGGTTTCCCCTGATGCTCCGCCTGCGCCACACATCAATCTCTCTGGCCATGATGAACATCGAGCAGCCGGTACTAATTTTTCCGGGAGTTAGACATGTTATGTCACGACCTATCGACGAGAAGTTGATTGGCAATTGTATTTAATATTCCCACGTGGCCTGTTATCAGCCTGGCAGTGGAGTAAAAGGAGGAAAATCGAGGGGAATTTCGAGAGTATATAAGGACCCTGGGGTTTCAATAACTCCCTCAGTGTAGACATTGACTTCATACAGGTTTCGCATCCAATTTTTTTCTGGTCTATCAGCTGAAAGAATGTCGTACGGAAGTGCACAGACTGAGAGGAATTATGGAGCAGATGTAATTATCAGGGGGCTCAATTACAATTACAAATCACACTCAAGTGCTTTACCGGATAATCTAGAAAATTTGGGCTGAGGGAGTTTTAGAGGAAATCTCTTTTCCCTGACAAAATTCTCCGGCATTCCCAGTCAGAATTCTAGCTCGTGCTTTTTTTGATAACAATCATCTGGGGAAAAGTGGATGAATTGTGATTTTTTAGGTGGTTTCTCACTGTGAATTATGTTGCAGGTGATTACCGTTGATTGTCGAAGTGACACTGTGACGAAGCCATGCCTGGTGATGAGACAAGCCATGTATGATGCAGAAGTTGGCGACGACGTGTACCACGAGGATCCAACCACAAAAAGTAATTGTTTTTTAATTCATCAATAAAATTCGGTTATCACTGCAGGCAAAAAATCTCATGTCCGCTATTTATTCCTCCAGAACTCGAAGAGTATGTTGCGAATTTGATGGGGAAGGAAGCCGCTTTATTCTGCTCCAGTGGAACGATGGGAAATTTGCTGTCCAGTGAGTACAGGAATTTTTCAGTCATTCTATTCCCCCGGGCACTCGAGATTGGTACAACGCCTGGGATAACGCGGACACTAGTATTTTTTGTTTATTGCGTAAAGTAAATCTAGAGTAAAAAACTCGAGTACTCGGGGTTTGAAATCCAACGGGATCGGAATCGTGGGGAGATTACCTGAATATCTGGAGAGTTGGAGCCTCTCGAGCCGACGAAAAATCATTAAAATTCGTTAATCGTCCCTGAAGATAAAACAAAATTGGTTAAATTGCTGATTCATCAAATGAATCATTAAAACTGATGCATTCAACCGCGATATTAATCTTAATCCCCCCCAAGGCCACCGCTGACAATGCAATTATGCAAATGTAGTCAGGCCGATTGATCGATTATAAATCTGGTAACCTAAAATTATTTCCATTAATCTCCCTAGCAATGGTGCATTGCAACACCCGAGGCTGCGAGATGTACCTGGGTCAGGACGCCCACATGGTGCACCACGAGCAGGGTTCAGCAGCGCAGATAGCAAACGTCACAATCTGCCCCATCCCCAACAATCCCGACGGCACTTTCGACCTGCGCCAAGTGCGCCTGAGGCTGAAGGATTCCGCAAACGTCCACAGCTCCATCTCCCGGATGTTGGCAGTGGAGAACACACACAATGGGAAGATTCTCCCGATGAAGTGGATCAAGGAGGCGGTGGCATTCGGCAAGAAGCACGGCTTGAAGCTCCACATGGACGGAGCGAGGATCTGGTATGCCTCGATAATCGGCGGAACTCCCATCCGCGATATCGTCGAGGGCTTCGACTCCGTCACCTTCTGCCTGAGTAAATTGGGAGCCCCAGTGGGCTCGATGCTCTGCGGCTCCAGGGAGTTCATCACTCAGGCGAGAAGAACGAGAAAAGTTCTCGGGGGTGGAATGCGCCAGATTGGAGTGCTGACGGCGTGTGCCTTCGTGGCGCTCGACAATCTCCCCAAAATCGCCAAAGAGCAGGAGAAAGTGGCGGCGATGATGAAGACAGTCAACGATCTTGACTCCGACATCTTCAAAGTGCATCCTGTTGACGCCCAGACCAACATGGCTTGGATCAGTGTTGAGGAGACTGATGAAGTCACTGCCCCGAGATTCGCCAAACGACTTGGAGAGATTGAGGATGAGCACGAGGACGATCAGATCAGGGTGCTGGCTTGGGCTGTGCGACCGAGGATGGTCAGGCTCGTTTATCACCTCGATGTCACGGCGGAGGCGGCCAGGGCTGCCCAGAGGAAGGTCGAGTATGTCATTAAGCAGATGGATCCTAAATTCAATAAGACCCTGAATTTCATAGTCGCCAGCAAGGAAAATAAGGAAAACATAATAGCTTGTGAACTGGAAAAAAAACTGTACATTCAACAATTATAATTATGCTGATTAGAACTGCCTTGCGTTATCATCCCCATCGATCATCTAAATTATTTTCTAACCTTGGACAAGTTGAGGGGCGCCAGCACGACCGATGCTCTTTGGATTCAGGCGATGCCGACTGCTTCTGTTTGTAGGTTAAGCACGACCAGGTGAAGATACTGCCTCGAACTGTCCGGAGATAGATCAAATAAATACTAAATCAATTAGATCCTAAATTCAACAAGCCACAAAATTTCGTAGCTTCGAATAAGGAAAACAAGGAAAACATTGCAGTTTGTTTACATGACGAAAGGTAAACAAAAATGCTCAGCAAGTATAATCATGCCGATTAGAACTGACTTGTGTTGCCCCTCCATCGATTGTCCAAGCTATTGTAAATCTATTCAAACCTGTATTATACATAAACAAATGGCCCAGTGAATTTAAAAATAAGTAAACAAACCATGAAAACAATCGATTCGTTCAGTATAGCGCCGAGTGTCTGTAATTCTCAATTCATTTATTCTCACCACTGGATAATCCTGTTCGATTACAAAAATCATGGTACATTACTGATGAAATAATTAATAATTCAGTTAATATTTTAGAATACCAATAGTTGTGTCGCTCAATTCCCTCCCCGAGGAGCTCAATTTTGGAAAGCATCGTTGACAGGTTCATCCTCGTCATCGTCCTCCTCTCCCTCGCTCTCAAATGTATTGTCGGGGATGTCGTAGAGTCGAATCATGGGCTTATTGGGGTCTTTCATGATGAGGTACTTGCCATCCTTCTGCTTGAGACAGATGTCGATGATGCACCGGAGTATTCCCCACGCGTTATCCATGTTAAGGTTAATCTGGGTGGCGAATTCATTCGGCTTGTACTGTTGTGTACCCAGGATAACGTGTTTACTGGAGTCGCGAACACTAGCCCTGGACACATATCCAAACTTGAGCTGATCAGATCCAGCTAGGATAGCCTGGACCGTCCACTTGGCCAATTTGCAGGCATTATTTCTCAGCTCATTGGCGAGCACAGCTCCTCGTTGGGTGTCCAACTTCTGCCTCCACTCAACTCCATTAGCCAGCTTGGAGTCCCACTCGTTGAGGGCCTTGATCGTCAGGAATTGGGTCTCACCGTTGGGGCCCTGCATCACGGCGTCATGCTCACACCTGTTGAGCAAAATTATATGATTGTTTATAATGAGGTAGGGAAAATGGGCAGGTCAACTTGACTTGGCCATTGATATAATTGATAAATCCTAGCAACTGATCTACCTGCAGATGAGAGTGATGCCGCCGTTGAGATCCCACTTCCTGTAGCGATAGGCAACACTCGCCACGTCGCCCTCTTCCTCCTCCGAGATGAACGGATTACCCTCCTCGAACTTGTACCTATTCTCACTGGACTTGAGCACCTGCTGGGAGAAATTGTGATTGATGAAGGTGGCCTCGAGTGCCAGATTCCTGGGGGAATTCAGGGAATTTCCGTCGTCCTGAGGTGGCTCGACACTTGTCTCATTCACCGTCAGCAGATCGAACTCTGTATTATCTCGTTTGTCGAAGAATAACTTGTCACCGATCTTCTCAATGACAATATCCCAGGAGTAGTTGCTTCTGGTGCAGCACATGATGGTCGCGAGAATGGCATCAGTGGCGAAGACTGTGCCTTCGGTTTTCGAGAGCTTTCTGATCACTGGATCGTCGGTAGTTGTCACTGTATGGAAGATGCGATCGATTCGCTGCAGGGGTTTTTCATTCTTCACGTTCACCCGGTCGTAGGTTTTGTCGTAGTACTCGAGGGAGCCACAGCAGAGGACATCATCGGCATCCTTGATGCCTGGTAGGGAGAGTTTGGCTAGACGGGGGAAGTCCATCTCCTCGATTGTTACCCAGTCGGGGCGAACGGTTACGGAGGCGTCGCGAATTTTTATCGGCGGCTGGTTCTTGTGGTTCCTCAGGCCCTGCTGGCGACCCCAGCGCTTCGTTTGGCCCTTGCGCTCACGCTCGCGCAGCTTGAGCTTACCCAGCTGCTGCATCTGATTCATACCTCCACGCTGACCACCACGGCCACGCATGTTGCGCTGATTCTTGCCGAAACGGCCGCGTTGGTAGGGGGGCTTCTGCACACGAGTCGTGTCCACCAGGTGGAAGGTCGACTCGTCCTCATCGTGGTAGTAGGCGTACTGACTGCCTGAACCAAATTGCGATGCGTATTTGTCTGAAGAAAGGCAGAACGACATCGGTTAATCTTAGGTAAGGAAGAGAAGCTTGTCACTGGGCCATTACCACTAGGATTACCTGGCCCAATGGGGAATTACATAATAATTACAATCGTTAGGCAGTTCTTGGCGAAAGAAATATTTGTAAAAAATCACGTGGCGAGTGTATGTTTATATTATAATCACATTCGTTAGGTGCTCTTATCGTCGAGATATGATTTTATGTTACTGGGGCTGACAACGCGTCCTTCTCCGAGACAAAAATGACGATTGTCTCCTAGACCGCGTCTTCCTACTCCAATAAAGGTAAAAAAATTCACTACCGAACTCTGAATGTCACAAAGACAAGAGAAATTTCGGTCGTCTCCCCGCGAGCCCCGAAAGAATCAACTCCACGAAAATTCATGACAATCAGCTCGATATTTTGAGGTTAGGAATCACGTGAAAAAAATAAACCACTCACTTGTGAATTTTTTGTCCTGGAAAGCCGAGCCAGTCCAGTCGGAGATCTACAAAAGCAATTCAAGTATGAAATCTTCACAAGAAAAACTGTCAAAATCACTGGCAATATGCCTCGTCCCCTCACCTTGCCGAGCCTGTCTCCCTTGGAGAACGGCTGGTACGGTATATCCTTGAATTGATCTGGTAATTCACACGGGCCCCAGCCATCGGTATTATTCTGAATGGCTGGTGCAGCAAAATGCACTTTTTCCTCCTCCAGTGGTGGCAGTATCTCCTCTACCTTCTCCTCGGACATTTTGGCAACTGGACTCTCTGTTTTCTCCGCGTGGACCATTGGACGCGAGAGAATCACGCCGACATACCGCACCCGGATTTTATCGCCAGCAAAACGGAAGGTATGGCGACTCCATCTTGCCTAGGAGCACGGGGCGCATGCGCTGTTCGGGTAATAAAACTTTCGAAGTACTGAATATTTTGTTGATTGATTGTTTTGTAAAAAACTAGCATAATGAAGCAGCAATTGATCTTGAGGCCTTCATTATAATTTTTGTCGTTTCTTTTTTGCTCTTTTTAATTTAATATGAATGTCGTCAGATGTCAGAAGATACCTCCAAAAAATGAAACTACCTTTCTCTGGTGAATTCCAAGAGCCTTGAAAATGATAAAATCCATTATCTGGGGCTGCTAAATCCTTCCATCTCCACAAAAGCTGCTAAAAACTGATGACAAGATCAATAGAAGCCCACCAGGATTCCCCAGCAATTTCTATTAAGTTTTGTCGTCCGTGATCTTGAAGACCAGAAGCTGTTGGTGCTAGGAGAATGAAGAGGACAATTATCTCAAGCATTACACAATATTATGACTAGAAGAAGTGAAGAAAAAAAATAGATACATATTTTATGGAGAAATATGTTCCCTCGTGCATTGATAAGTCTTTCAAATTAACAGTCTTGGCTGGCGCCCTTGAAGTCCTAGAAGTTGAGCATCTCCAAGCTCTGTAATTTCCCATCACACCTTGAAGTTGGCCGAGAGTCCGGGCCGGGCCCGCTGCGCAACAGCTGAAAGCCAGCAGCACAAGACAATTGAATGACGAAGACGCTGCCAATTCAACACTTGAACAAAAGAAGTTTCAGTGATCCCATGAGATTCCAGAAGTTACTCCTTCCGTAAGTTGTGAACAGTTATCGGATTAGTAAGGGCAACAGACGTTTCAACAAAGCATCTCCATGGAATTCAGGAGGTTAGAATGGTATCACACCATCTGCAGGAATGGTAATTACGCGACAACACACGTGACAAGATTTCCTGTGCCGGATCATCTCGTCGGCTGGCCAACCAGTGAAGTGTCTCCCAACAAAATAGGGGGACCCTGCGAGTGGCCAGAGTATGCACCAGTCGAATACACGTCTCCAACGATTCACGATAAGCCCTGGGCAGATCCTGATATCTCGGATCCTTCGTTCGAGCCCAAGTGGAACTCGGTAGACGGTAAGAGATCTTCAGATTAAAGTTTTCTTAATCAACTCCACAATTATCCTCATCCAGGGAGTGATCGTTATTATCTTCTCCTCGTTTTGCCTCTTAGGACCTGTCAATCGCCAGTCCTACGGACGCGGCCAGGGCGTCTTCTCGTACGTTATAGGCGACGATGGACGACCGCAGAATCCCCTGGGCCGCACAGGAATCACCGGTCGAGGACTCCTGGGTCGTTGGGGTCCAAATCACGCGGCAGATCCCATCGTCACACGCTGGAAGCCAGCGTCCACAGTCTCAACAAAAGACGAAGAAAACGGGGACAAGTCCAAAGAGGTCCAGGAAGCAGAAAAGGATACACCACCAAAGAAAGACATTCTCCAATTCGTTGGAATACAGCGAAAAGACACAAAACAGTGGGCGATACCAGGGGGAATGGTAGACCTTGAAGAGTCAGTACCTTCAGCACTGAAACGAGAATTCCTGGAGGAGGCTCTAAACTCAGGATCAAGTAAAACAAAAATGAGGTTAATGGAAAAGAAAATAGATGAAATATTCGAGAGAGGTGATTGCGTTTATCAAGGCTACATCGATGATCCTAGGAATACTGATAACGCTTGGATGGAAACTACTGCTGTGAATTTTCATGATAACGATGGAACTACCTTCGCTACTGTATCCCTCAGCGCTGGGGATGACGCCTGCAATGTGAAGTGGGTAGATATTAATGAGAAATTGGATCTCTATGCTGAGCACAAATGGTTACTGCGACTTGTGTCGATACTGAGGAATGCCCATTGGTAGTGAAGCTGTTGGAACTGCTGGCCTCTCTGTTATCTGGATAAATTGGTGCTTCTTTCGTCTTCAGGGGCGTCACATGAGCCATTAGTTTCTTCATTCCAAATCACTTGAGTTTTATTTTAGATAAGTTAAGGTTATCGAGGAGTCTTACTCAATTCAATTATTACACTTGTACTGTAACATCATTTTGTTGTCTGCAAAAATTGAAGCCAGACAGCTTTCCCGAAGCTATTCCCTGAAATGTTTATTATAGACTCGGAGGAATCTACTGGAGATTATTAAAAATACAGAAATGTATTGGTTGAGTGGTTTTAGTCAATTGGACTAGAGTGAGAGTTATATTTATTGTTTGCATCAGTTGAACTTAACCTTCGTGGAAAAACAAAGTTGACATGTTGAATATCAATATCTTTTTTTACGGAATTATAATCTCCCTAATTGTTAACACGAAAATGAGAATAATTAAACGTTTAATAGCCCTAAAAAATTATAATTACACAAAGAGTGAAGAGTGAGTAACATAAATCTATCGTGAGGATTATTTTCCCAAAAAAAGTCGTCTCTATTTATTAGAAATAAAATATCACTATTTACATAAAATTTATATATACATTATATACAGTTTTGTTATTATCTCAATAGTTGCACAGCAACCTGTCGTCTTAGACTAGTCAACCGCTGACAGTACCTGAAATTATGGCAAATAAGTACGTGAGGTATTACTCAATTAGCAGACTCCATGAGAACCTGGTTAGACTTAATTCCCAGGAAGTCCAGAAAAGACTCAGTTGGATTTTTCGTTCTACTCCTGTCGTATAATGATTCGTAGCCGTCCTCCAGGGAGTCATTGGGGAGGTCCGGGAGGCTGGCGAAGGGGTCGCTGTGTTTGTACGACAAGTAGTCCTCCGACTTTGACAACAGGTCCATTGAGGAGATCCCAGTGGAGAGGTTGCCAGTGGTTTCCTCTCTCGACTGTTCCGCCGTCTGCCTAGTTTCCAACTTCAGCGCATCCTGCGCCTCCACCTGGCCCAGACTCGCTGCTTTCCTGAATAATTCGCGGGCCTCGTGGAGGTTTATGGGAAGACCACCCCTTCCCTGGGCGTGGAAGACACCTAGATTGTACATTGCTCCTGCGTGACCACTCTCTGCTGCACTTTGATAGTATGCCAGAGCCTGGAAGCCATTGTTTTATTGTTTTATTTATATTGAGGTGAGTTGCAATTTTTTGAATGGTTTTTTAATGAGAATTGACCTAGCTCGCCGCATTATTTTACCTTCACTGGGTCCATTCTAGTCCCAATGCCCAACTCGTAACACAATCCCAAGTTGAACATGCTCCCCGGTGACTGGAGCTTGGCTCCAACGAGAAAATGCCCCATCGCGTCTTGATATCGATGCTCCTCGAGTGCTCTGATCCCATACCGCAGCTCAAATTCACCCATTACCACTCGATGTGTTTGAGTGTATTCATCGCGTGCTGCTGCAAGGGCCTATTGATGGAGGACAAGTACAACATAGTCAGAATGAGGAAGATTACCTAGATAATAATTCAATAAAGGACTAGTTAAGCGAAGAAATCGTCTCCTCATCTTGTCAAATCCATCGAGATGTCTCAATAAACTTGATTCATAAGATTTTTTTGGAGAAAGTAGTCCTAGTAATGAGAAATGAAGGTGTTGCATTTTAGAAAGCTCCAGCTGTTCGAGGAGAAATTGTTTGGCCTTAAATGTTTTTTAATATTTACCTCTTCAACAGTGATAGGGCCACAAGGTTTCTCCTGCCAGGCCCCCTCGTTCCCCTGTCCAAGCCCCCCATCACTGCCAACGCAATTGGTGACGGGGAGAACATGTTTGGGTTGGAGACAGAGTGCATGCTTCACCAGATAGGACACCTGTGCCTTGGGGCACTTCAAGATCCTGTAAGCACTCTTGTCACTTCTATTTCTCTCGAAAATGTGCTTTCTGATGCATGGGGTCTGGCAGATTGCCCAGCCAATGGCCAAGATGCTAGACTGAAACGCATAAAACAACATCGACATGAACAAAAGACCAGTTACAACAACTGCTCTCTGGACTTGATACTCTACCCAGCCAAGAACATCAGAGAGAGTTCTGTCTGCACTCCAGTGGGGATCACTCTTCTTGTCTCTGGTTCCTCGATACTTGAAGAAACCACAGAATCCACTGGTGTAACGACAGGTCGTCAGAGTCGTTTTCTTAACGTTACTGCTGGGCTTAGCCTCACTTCCATTGCACTCGTCAGTGGTCGGTTGTGAGTAGACATTTGTACGACAGGCCCGACGTTCAATCGACTCGCGAATTCCCCGACTGATGAATTTCCACATTTTCAAGGGCTTTGTTTACTACTAGCCTACGGATTTATTATTTGGTAATAGGCTACCGAGTAGCCCAGTAGTTACGGTGGCAAACCCCCCCTCGACAATGCCTGCACGGACACGAAATAGGAAAGGGGAGCGAGGGATCCAAGATATCAAGCGCAAGTTCAGTCGGAAGGTGGGCATGCTGCGCAGGTATCGATATCCTTGATCGACCTGGCGATATCGTGCGAAATAACCTCGACGTCGTTGTCAATGACAATAGCCATGACTGATATTTCAGAATATATTCAGCGAACAATATTTTTAGACTTCCCTTTCTCCAAAATTTCTCAGGCAGAAAATTCTTTTGGAAAGTAACCATTATCGAACAATCAATCGTCGATCTTCCGACTCCTCGATATCTTCACTTTCCGATTGCTGGCTGCGCAGACAACTGCGCAGGTGTTGTTTGTTTACGTGTGGTATTGTTATAAAGGTCAAGGCACAACGAAAAAGTGATAAATAGCGGGGGTTGACCTTCAGTTGAGGTATTTATCCATTTTCTCCTGGTAATAAGTGATAATAATGGTGAAAGTCGCCCTGAAATCACTGGCATGCCATAGCAGGCAATATTTTCCAAGCCTAGATCTCCGGTTTTATAATTTTTGGAGGTTATGTTCCATGCTTATCGATTCCTAAGGCAACTTGCACATTAGAATAGCCTTCTCCGAGTATATTGACAGTCCGTGGGGACTTTTACGATCTCAAGACATCGGCAATTGTCATTACGTAGTAATTCTCAACATGTGTACTTTGGTTAGCCACGAAGTACCGTTCAAGTAGTGGCAAAGTCCACGACAAGTTGGAAAAATTGTGGAGAGTGGTTGCTGTGAGTCTTGTACCCCGAGAGAGCCCGAAAAATAAGTAATTTCTGTACATCTGATAAGCGAGAGAGTTATTCCCCTCCCACCCCCCGTCTCCCAACAATTGAAAATCCATAATTTCACGCGTTACCTTAATTAATTGCTTATTAAAATGTTGCTCCCCTCAGAGAGTGGAAAATATGAGTTTCAATACCGATGGATCCAAAGGAATTGCTGATTTGCAATTGAAACAATTCATCGACGTCGTATCTGCCAATCAGAAGTTTCAGGTTAGTTCAATTATCTCAAGTTAAACAAATTGATAATCCTGTTTGAGCCCCCGTAAACAAAATTTGGAACGGATAATTAGCAAACAAAAATTGCTCACGATAAAGGCCATATGAAATGGACAAATTGAAGAAATAAATAATCGTAGCAAAAATAATTTGGGACTTGGGATTCAATTGTTGATGTCAGCAGGTACTGTTCACTTTTCTTAAGAACCTGGTGAAGCTAAAATAATCTCCCCAACATTGCCAGGACATCAGGGATTGTCCTGACGACCTTATTGACGTGATCATTAACTCCACCAATTCCTCACCAACTCATCCATCACAATTCAACACATGAAGACGACAATAACCCTCACCCTCCACTTCAATCAATATCAATATGAACAAAAATTGATTGCAGGGTCTGGTCCATGGCCTGACAGAAATCTGTTGGGACACTTGCGTTGACCGTCCAACTCCCCGACTAGAATCAAAAACCGAGAAGTGTCTGGTGAACTGCATCGAGCGCTTCATCGACACAACAAACTACATAACAAATCGTCTGGAGAAAGTCGCCCAGTCCTCCGGCACTTCCTTCGAGTCCGAGTAACAAACAGACTCCTCATCGCAAATTAATGTTAAAGAGTGTAAGTAGTTGATGGGTGAAGTGAGTGCCTCTGAAGAAGTCCACCATGTTCTCGAGTTTGCGGAGATTCTTTAGCAATCATAGACGTAAGTTCATAGTAAGTGGGATCCTGGTGGGCAGTGCTGTAGTCTTATGGAGATGCAGCAAGCAAAAGCTCCTGGAGTGGAAGCAGAAGGAGGTGCAGGAGTTGTTGCAGAGATCGAGGAGGAGTCAGCATTTTGAGAGTACCGAGAGATCATGCAACCAGACGATAATGAACCTGGCGGTGTGCATCAGAAATTCAGTGACAAAGTGCCTGGATACCGAGAAAGTGGTGAATGATCTTCGAAAAGGGTCTACTGATAAAATAGGGGCTTGGAACAAGCTCAAGGTCTTCTCCATAGCTCGTTCGGCCACCATAATCTACGCAAATACAATGCTAGTGGCGACCCTGAGAGTGCAGCTAAATCTAATGGGAGCCTACATGTTCAAGAACTCCCAAAAGACTTTGGATACTGGAAATTTGAGTGAACAACTCCAGCAGAAGTACTTGACACTCTGCAGCTACTTCATTGACGAGGGAATCCAGAAGTTGAGTTCCTTCATGGAGAGAACAGTCGCTGAAACTGTGAGTTCTATCAAACTCACTGATAAACTGAGCATTCGGGATTTGGAGCAGATTTATCTGGCTATTATATCAACAGTCCTTGCTGATGAGGCCTGCGACCCGGTTAAAACACTCACGAGTTACATGCTACCGCCCAATGTCGAGAAGGAGAATGATCCTCTGCTTAAGAAGATCATCAACGAGACCCTGGACTTGCTGGAGACTGAGGAGCTCCAGGGCCTGATGCAATCCAGCATCAGGACTGGATTTGTCGCTTTGGTTGATAAAATCTCGGAGTACTTCATTGAAACTCCCCTTGAGAAGAATGGAATATTGAGTGTCAAGGAGTTGGAGAGGAAGAATGGATTTTTAGATGTCAATAAAATAACCATGCCCATGGCGAAGATCATTCCCATCATCAATGGACAGGTGTTGGATACTCCCACCCACAACGACATTCCCACAGACTGGCTACAGAAGTTGATCATGGACGAGATGCTCAAGTCCTTTGGGGCTAATATCTATGAGGCGTTCAGCTTTTAATGGACAATTGTCAGGGGCACTGAGTTTTCCATGTTTACAGTGATGGAAATGTGAAAACTATTTTATATACGTGAATGTAATGTTGTTAATAAATTAATCAGTTTCACTTGAAGTCGTGTGGCAATGTTTAATGGCAGAATTTTTGACATTTCACAAAAAAAATTAGTTATAACCTTAATTATTCATTTAGTCCAGGAATAATTGTCTCAATCCTCTCTTGCGGGTAGACCTCTTGTCCTTGATAAACTCCAGCCACTTCTCACGATGTACTTGACACTTCGGCCCCCACGCGGTGGACGGCGCAAATGCAGCTTTACAAGCCTGCAACAGTTCAACGGTCGTTTACAATTGTCAATCCTCTAGAAATTGATTATCTTCGCTAATTGTTTTTAATACGTGTAATTAGGAATGATTTCTCACCTTGAAGAAGGGTAATTTATTATGTTTATTTATATAATACACGATCCACCCTGGAATTTGAACCATTGCGAGGAGAAATAGAATCCATCCGATCACTGCACTCCACAAGAAAAAAATAAGTCATCATTTGATTAAAAACATTATTGCTCCCGTAGGTATGAACGATAATTACCATAAGCCCAATTTGGATAGTAATTTCCGTCGTAAGTGAGTGGCGAGTAAATGG
The DNA here is from genome assembly GCA_030522845.1 of Psyttalia concolor. NCBI lineage: Eukaryota > Metazoa > Arthropoda > Insecta > Hymenoptera > Braconidae > Psyttalia > Psyttalia concolor. Next base: position 24,436 of record JAPYZM010000198.1, read on the forward strand.
CGAAAGTGTAGACCATGATGACGATCATGAGTGCGGGGGTGATGATCAGCCAGCAGAGTCTCCAAAGGACTCCTGGTCTCACTCCGAGCATGAACTCCACGTCGTCCAGGAAGTTATTCAGTCCATAGATCCAGAAGATGGAAATTATTTCCAACACTCCGACAACAATGGCGACTAGGGTGCCCCCGTAGTAGTCAACGAGAGCGACCAGCCATTGCCCGCCCTGAGGAGCTCATAAACATTCGAGAATAAATTTATAACAGACAGAAAAAAAATGATTTCGATTCTCAAGTGACAATTCGCAGATTTTTCCTGATCATTCCGCGATCAATGGACAATTGAGAATCTGTTACATCTCCTCTGCGCCTTATCCAGGGAAACCTACCGGTGTGATATAGACAAGTCCAATCAGGAATCCAATCACGGAAATGACGAGCGTGATGACCCACTTCTTGACAGCCGGTATGTATTCCCCACCAGCTAGGAGTACAGTTCCAGCCAGCGCCATCGCAGTCCCCAACCCAAGGACGAAGATCATGACGAAGAAGAGGACGGAAAAGAGTTGGGGAACGAAGCTGAATCTCGCCAGAGCGTCAGGATACGAGATGAATGCCAGTCCTGCACCACCTCTGACTACACTGCCAATGTCATCAGTCCCCATTTCGTACGCCAAGTTCCCGAGGATTCCGAAGATCGTGCAGCCGGCCATGAAACTCGTCAATGTATCCAACGTAGTGACAATCATGACGTCCCTGGAAACAATCAAAGATTGCTCGCTCTCGGTAACTTATCTCTTTTGTTAATCCGTCGAGAGGATCAAAGTGGATTGGGGTAATAAAAGTGATAAAAAATTATGGTTAAATCGCCATCTTGGATTATCGCCGCTAACTCCGATTTAACTCCAGGTTAACTCGGTTCTTAAACATGTCTGAATTAATGTCAAAGTCTAATGGAATACAAGGCCGAAAATCCATCGATCTTTTGATTAATCAAAAGGCTAGAGCTACCATAACCTCTACATTCCCATTAAAATACAAGAACTCACCGATTCATGGGGTGAAAGAAGCGATTGTGAGAGGAGTAAGTGACGATTGGTCCGAAGCAAACCGAGAGGGAGAAGAAGCACTGGGTGATGGCAGCATACCAGACGTTTGGATCCCACAGTTTATCCCAATTGGGAGTGATGAAGAAGAGAATACCACTGGCAGCGCCTTCCAGAGTAACCGCCCTGATCAGTAAAGCCAGCATGATGATGTAGGGGAAAATGGCGAGGAAGTACACGGCCTTCCCGGTGTCTTTGATCCCTCGGTGGAGGACAATGAAGACAGCCAACCATGTCAGGGCTAGGCAGATCGTCAGCCTCCAGGAGGGTAAGCCAATCCCAGACTCTATGGAGTCAGTTTCTTTCAGGACTTCCTTTCTACAATTGACAAAAACGGATTGCTTCAATCCCAAGTCATCAATAGTATCAAATTAAAATCCAATCATTCATTAAATCATTTGTGCTAGTTAGAGTTGAATCTATCTTGGTAATTTATCACTGCCAATATTCACCGGAAATACAGTTCAGCAGAGCCAGATATTTTCTGGCCCCGGCCCTGAATCGCACTCAAATTGGAGTGTTGAGAGATACAGGGATCGGTCCACTCGTCCCAGCAGTAAGACCAAGGCAACTCGCTCTCAAAGCTCGCGACTAAATAAAAAAGAGCGAGAGCCATCAGCGAGCAGTAGTAACTGACCACGTAACTTGCGACGAACGCCTGGCCGAATCCTAACCCTGAGAGGACAAAAGAAATTATCACTAGGATCAAGTGTTGCGTAGCAGAGTATGATAAATCCGGAGTAATCCTGATGATTAATCACGGAGGCGTTGCTTGGCAACATTGTATGACCAGGTAATTTACTGGTCACCTCTCATTGCTGGACTTATGTTCCATAATCCGGCGCAGGATCTGCTGGTGAACTGGCCGATCGCTGCCTCGAGGTAGTAGAAAGGTTTCCCAACGAGAATCAAGATTATTATGTAGGGGATCAGGAAAGCTCCGCCTCCGTTCTCGTAAGCTGTGTAGGGAAATCGCCAGACGTTACCCAGACCCACCGACGTCGCAATGCAGGCCATCAGGAACTGTAAATTTCCACTCCATTCCGGCTTTTCCTCGGAGCGCGTCGGCTGAGAAATTAATTTTGCGGTTGAAGCTCCTCAATTTGACTGCCAGGAAATTAAAGAGGTTGGACAAGCGGGCGTACTCACCGGTGAACTCTCCTCCTGGGGGACGGAGTTCTCGACGTCCTCCGGAATTTTTTCCACCGCGTCGAAGCCCTCGTTGACGTGGCCGTTCTGGGGATAAGGAATTAGTTAATCCCTGGAGCCGGTGCTCCGGTAGTTTAGGGAGGTTTTAGGAAATTCCACTCACACGTGTTCCGTCGGAGAATTTCTCCATGACGAGCCCGGGAGGATGCAGTCGAGTCTGTTGCCTGACAACTGCTGAACGCACCTCTTATCACAATCGTCGCATTAATTGCTCTTGAGTTGATGCCAAAGTAATCTAGGGGAACGTGCAATTGCCGTAGTATAAGAAACGCGTGTGAAGAGATAGGACCGTATCAGGTACGCGAAATGGAAGATATGCATTCGCATACAACGGGGATTTTTCTTGTGCAAATACCATTTTTTGATATTATGTAATTTTTTTATTGAAGGGAGTATTTGTTTTCCGAAACAATCATTGCAAATTGGATTGTCGGGACGGGTCGATAAAAATAATTCGGTTTATAAAAAATAGATTTTCTTATTTTTATGGTGTATTCGTCTTTGAAAGTCCACTTAAAAAACATATTTCGTGGGAAGAATATCAAATTAACAACAATTTTAAGAAACCTCAATTGTCCGGGTCATTTTATTTTGTCGGCATTTAATTACCGTCTTCGTTTGTGACAGAGAAAAATTGTATTAACAGATTAAAATTTGATACAGAGGTAATAGTGATCTAGTTTCTCTGAATCAGCATTGAATTCCGTGGTCAGTCGTCCTCGACATTTTCTATCAGTTGCACATATAATTGTCATACATTAAGAAATTACACTATTTTTTTTATTTCTATATAAATTAGCGAATTTACTAGGAAGGTTTTTAGAACTTCTCATCAATTGGTGGCCGATTCTGTATAAAAAAGGTTCAGCGGAAGATAGTCAGAGGAAAAAAAAATATTAAAATTTGATTTATTCTAATTTCGGTGAGAAATTATTGTCCTAGCCACATCTGCCGACTGTAGATCCGAACCAAATCCCTCAACTTTTTGCGGTAAGCCTCATTACTCTCCCCATGCTGCATTAACAGCTTGATATCGTGGCCGTCCGATTGCCCGGGCTCAACATCTAAAGTGATAATTTTAATCATACTCAAGCAGTGCGAGAACTCCGTCTGCGCGTCCTCCCGAACCCTCTCGTCAAATGTCTCTCGCGAGTAGCGTTCAACATCGCAGTTCAACGCCTTCAATCTCTCGATGAGAGTACGATAATACAGATCAATCAGCTCATCAACATGATCAAGAGCCTCAGAGTTGACTCCGCAAGTCACGTAGAAAGTCAACTCCCTCAGCGGACTGAGATGTAGATAATTCTGGAAGTCAATGAGCTTGATGTCATCCACTTCTCCATCGCTTCCCTTCCGGTACATAATATTGTTCGCCCAGAAGTCCGCGTGAATGATGGTGGACCAGGGCTCCCCCGGGATCGCCAGCCAGGTCTCATACTTGCCTTTAATCGAGGAAATAAAAGTCAAGTGAGCAAAATTGAAAAATAACCTACAAAGATCTCTAACTAACTTCATATAACTCCAGTACCTTTCTGCAAAACTTGCACACAAGCTTCGAAGTGCTCACTTATCTCGGGATCTTTGGCTATATCTTGGATCCTCTCTGTGATAATGGGGATCCACTCTTCTGGATTGGCTATCTCAACGCACTTAGACTGAACTTTGAGAGCCTCAAAGAACACTGGATGTTTTTCCTTCGTCGCCATGCCGAGAGCATGAAATCGCGCCATCATCTTCACCGTCAGCTTCGCATGGGCCAAGTCACAGCCGTACCTCCTGTCCACGCAGTAATACCCCTTGGGCTTCAGGTTCTCGATGAGAATGACAGTATCATCCTCAAAGTCGTCAATAGAATTAAGCTCCAATCTCGAGCCGTAGTACTTTGGAGCTATGTCCGAGTCGTCAACGCCATTTTCCATCTCCAGTTCTCGGTAGAACGGCAGCAGCTTAGAATACATGAAGATCTCCTTCCCGAATATCTTCGGACTGTCAAACATTTCGCGTTGCTCTCTGGTTGGTGGAGGTAATTTACCCACTAGATATAAATCTCGAGTTTCCTGGCTTTTCTCCCTTATTACGGCGTGAATACTCACGATTTTACTGGCGTAATTTTCACCAGCTGGCAGGAGATCCTGGACTTGATAGGTCTCAACTGTCACATCATCGCCCAGCACCGACTGGAGGACGGATTGTAAGTTCTTTAACGTTGGCTTTGTCATTTCGAGGAGACGATCTTACTTCATTGGGTGTAATGAGGCTACTGAGATCACACAAGGCTTGCCAGTCGTGCTCGCTGTGGCTAGACGTGTCTACAGGATTTCTGTGGTGGGAGATATCATTACATCGGAATTATATTGAACCAGGTGAGACGATATAGATACGATTTGACAAATACTTCACAGTGAATAAATAACACGTTCGATAATACTCCGAGTTCATTCCAGTAATTGTTTTAATCAATTCATTAAAAATGCCAATGGCTACAATCATTTAAAATATCACTAGGTGTTGGTAAATTGTTATTTCAAAATTATAGTTTATCAATTTTTTTTTGATAAGATTGTTGGATTAGCCAGCGAAATTAAGTCGATTAGCTGATGATTTTTAGCAGAAATAGCTCGCAAATTTCTATTCACAATTTGACGAATTTTATTTCTTGAACCAGCCCTTCCTCCCGTACAGGTGAACCAACTTCCTCAGTCTCGTCTTGTAAATCTCATTACAATCGCTCTGCTGCAGTAGTTGTATTAGATCAGGGCGCTCCGACCCCTTCTCGCGAATGTCCTGGGTCACGATTTTTATCATGGCGACAGAGTGTACGAACTCGCCATAAACATCCCCTCGGAATGTCTCGTTAAACGACCGCCGACTGTAGAGCTCAGAATTGCAGTTCAGCGATGTCAAGTGTCCAATGAGAGTATCGTAGTACAAGTCAATGAGTTCATCAACATGTTCAATAGCGTCTAAGTCGAGTCCCCCAGTAACGAAGAAAGCGAGTTCCCTCAGGGGACTACCGAACACGTAAGTCTGGAAGTCCACTAGTTTCATGTCGTCCGGCTCATTCTCGCTATTATTCCGGAACATGATATTATTCGTCCAGAAGTCCGCGTGAATAATGGTGGACCACGGCTCCGAAGGCTGTCTCTTCATGATCTCCAGAAGATTCTGGCTCAACGCGCGACGGCAGTCCTCCCGATACTCCTTCAATTCCGGATCATCAATGACGTCGTTAATCCTCTGTTGACAGAGCTCTTCCCACATTCCGGGGTTCGTTACGTCAATTATCCTGGCTTCAACCTTCACGTGTCCAAAAAAATCCGGATCCTTCTCCTTCACTGCCATTCCAAGAGCATGAAATCGCGCCATTGTCTTCACTGCCAATCTGGCATGAGCCAGGCTACACGCGAATCTTCTGTCCACACAATAAAACCCCTTTATCTTGACATTTTCAAGCAAAATCACAGCATCATAATCACCGGAATCCCCTGAATGGAATGATATCTTTGATCCATAGTAAACTGGACCCACGCTCAAGGCGTTCTCCTCCTCTACACCACCAGCGATCTCCAATGCTCGATAGTATGGAATGAGCTTTGAGTACATGAAGATCTCCTTGCGAAACAAAACTGAACTGTCGACAATCTCTCGTTGCATTTCAATCGGTGGAGGTAATTTCGCAACCAAATCCAACACCTCCCTTTCTCCTTGTTTACCATTTCTAAAAATCACGTGAACACTGGACATTATGCTTCCATAATTTTCACCAGGTGGAAGTAGCGCCTCAGTTTCGTAACTCTCAACTGTCAATTCGTCGCCCAGCGATGATTGAAGCAATGATTGGAGATCTTGGAGAGATAAGCTCGTCATTGTCTGATATGTTGCTTCTTCACCGACCAGATGACTAACTGCGCCAGAGTTTGAAGCAGTTACACTAGAAGTGGCTGACGGAAGTACTACAGCCAGGAATCTTGTGATAACATTACACACATTGCACGTGTCACGGTAATGTTTACACGTATACAAAGAACCGTCATAGATAATTAGAGGAAAAAACTTCTCCCATTGGGCTGATTGTGATTAATGGCCGTGTGAACGTGGCATATTTTACAAGGAATGAAATTGTTAATAGACTCTTTTAATGGGTTTTCAGGGCCCCGGGCCACACTTCGCCGATTTCCCGTCGAAGTCCGGCTTATATTTTTTTCATGCGGGACCAAAGATAAATATTAACATTGCGAGTTCAATGCCAATGGACAGCTGGTGACTAATAATTTTGTTCTGCTATTACGCAAACACTTATTATTCTAATCCCGTAATTTTCTCCGGGTGGAAGGTAATCGTCCATTACGTGATTTTCAGTCGTGTAATTATCCCCCAGAGATGGGTGGAGAAGTGATGCCCGGTCGGCTGGTATTTCCGTCGGTTTCAATGAGAGACGGGGCTGATGGTGTGCGAGCACGTGAAGGATTGATGAGATAATATTAGATAATGCTTCTCTGCTGGCTTTGGCACGACTCAAATTGAAATATCCAGTGATTTTGTCTTGTCATTTAACGCCCGAGTGTAATAGTTGATAACCTCGACATCCCCGTGACTAATTACAAGAAAAATAATTATTAAATCACAAGCAAACCAAATTTCCGACCTCCGCGCATGATCTCAGCAAGTCGGCAATTATTTCCGCTCACGATTTGATCGGTCTTTCCCGTGCAATGAGTGACGGAGATCTCGAGGTCACAAACTATTACACCCGGCCCTTCAGGCTTCATACGGTAATTGCCTCGTACGGGTCCACGTGTCTAAATTCAACGACACATGACGAAAAGGTGGGTTTCCGTGCCTCAAGGTTGAATACCATAAACACTTTTGGGGAATTAATTTTATAAATTTATAGCCATTCGAAACAATCAAAATTATCAAAACAAAGGGTGCCTTAGGCATTTAACCTTGATAAATATCGGCACGTTTATGGATAATTTGTCGTCGGTGAGTGAATTGAACGATAAATTGAAACAATAACTTATTGAATAAATTTCCTTTATTTGAGCGATGGAAACTACCGACTGATTCTTCATAGTCCTATCTCTTACAATTCACATCTCTATCATTTATTAATCACTACACTGATAATGTCGCAATTAAAAAAACATCAGATTTAATGTTTACAATGAAATTGAACTTTAGTACACAATTCGGGGGGGGGGGGGAAGCATTAATGTTAAAATGTCACCCTTACGAGAGAACAGACATCTCCGAGTGATATCGAAGATGTGATTTTATCGAGCCTGTGGTTAAAAATAAAAATATCTCAATACTGAAATTACAGATTTGTTTTTATTCTTTTAGTCCATAAGTTATTTAGTATATTGAAATGCTAATCGCATTGTTGTTAAGTCATGTGCGATTGGGAGAGAAGTGATTTGTCCCTCGCACTGTTTATCGTTGTAGCTCAATATATCGTTTTAAATACATGTTAAAGCCGCAATAATCGATATAATACTAAAGGGCAGAAGTGGAAAGAAAAGTTAATTAAACAGAGGAGAAACATTAATTTGGGCTCGCAACAGCAACCTGAGGTATATTTTGAGTGTAAAATTTCAGTCATCGGGCGTTATTTTTCATTTTTTTTTTTTCTCTAGTTTCATTAAAAAAAGCACGCTCGCACTCTCACGCATACACACTACAAGGAATAAGGATGAACTAAAAGAAATTAAATGGAAGAGATTTGCTTGTATGTACATAGTCGGGCTATACAATGGTTCTATCGCGAGCAAAGGGAGCCTGAGCCAAAAGGAATACCTGATTTTCCGATTTTCTGAGAAGTCGATCTTCGCTACCAAGGACCTCGTGCCTCAAATTACCGAAAAAAAAAAATACTCGACAGGAGATTTTGCACTCCTCCAACAGGTGAGGTCCACAAGAGACAATTTGTTTGTCAATAAATAGAGTAATTAATGTACTTCAGATAAATAACAAGTATCCCTCTCGTTCAATTCCTCCCAACGCTCTCCACTCGTATCATTAATTATTCATTGAACAGCACTCGTGGAATGCCTGCCCCTCGAGTCGAATGCAGGAATGGAATTAAGGCAAAAGTAAACACCACAATCGTTTAATATCATTCGGAAAGAGAACCTTTTGTATTCAAAGTACACAAAATAAGCGGGACGGCCACTCACGGATCCCTCGGACATTAAAAAAAAAAATACATAACTAAATACTTTGTCAGTGTTACAGGTAATATTAAGCAGATGGCAAGTGTTGGTGCGATTGGGATGTTTACGACAAAATAAAATACACACACTGAATTATTAAACTCTTAGCAACTACATTGTAAATATTACTCGGCACGTTGGCTCGTGGCTGAGATCCTTAATTGTCATTGTGCCATTACTCCATTATATGTACAATTTACGATACAAAGTAATTGTCTCACTTCTAATTCGTTGCCATTGAATGAGAAATTAAAAAAAAAAACAGAAAAAGACAATTGGAAAATATTATTTCGCATTAATTCGCACACGTTCAATTGAAATCATTTAACCCATAATGTTCATGAATCTACTCGACGATTTACCGATCATTCACAATTGGAGGAGTCAATTTCCCGGGAAACAATTGTTATTAAATAAATTCTCAAAAGCACCAATCGTAATGACTGCACAATCAGGGGGGGGGGGGGCGCAGTTAATTAACTCAATTCTTCGATGCAATAAAAAAATAAATCGATCGGCAATGGCACAGTGCTCAATCATTGACATTGAAAAATTATTGAACTGCTGTAAGCACTGCATCATTCCTCTACATAATCCGCAATTTGTTATTTCTTTATTTTCTTTAAAAAACACTAATCTAGGGATTGTATAAATATCTCCGCCATTGGGCGGCGGCTTTTAACTTAAAATTTCATCGAAGCCACAGTAACTTTGACTCGATGTAAAAAAACTTTTAAACAGCTCTTAGTCAAATGGAAATAAGAAATGAGATAAATTACGGGGGAGGAAAATAAACGGGAGGAGCTTTTACGGAGCGCTCGTGATTGATCACAAGGAAAAAAAAAGAGGTATTAAAAGTATAAGAGCACTCAACGAGACTTTGCATGTAATTCTGCACGAAACATTGTGAATGATTAAATAGTATTGTCATTAAAAAATATCGTATTGCGATGATTTTGGCATGCTCCTCATTAATGGATTAGTCACCCTCAATTCACGACCACTGTCACTTGTTCGTGCAATTTATCTCATTTTTTTGCGGCGATGTCAGGGGATTTTATGCCTCCAATACTGACGCCGAAATATTTCCTCTAGTCAGTGACAAGAAATTGATTTGCTATGAGAGAATAGTAGGCAATCGCCTCCAGCGATTTTCCCAGATATAATTCCTCCCCGATATCCATCTCAAGCGGACGTCATCGATCTTAGCGTGTCTAATCGATAATTTATTGGTAAATTCATCATCAGCTGAATGTAAAATTCTCACCGCCGATGACAAACGCAACTTACTCGCTGGTGTACTAAATACAAATCTACGATCTTGCCGATTAATATTACAATTATTACTGTTAGCAATTAATGCCTGACGATTATTACTCGCTCCATGCAATTGCTTTGTCTTACGTGTGTAATCAATACGATGTGATTTAGCCATGGATCATTGTCGATATGCCTGTGGTGCTATTCCATTACCAGGTGTCACGTAATCACCGATCATCAAACTTGGATTCACTGGATAATGCGATGTATTTCCAAGTACCAGCGATTGCTGGAAAGTAACACCAAGCTGTAGCCGCGATTGATACGCAGGCAGGATTATATGATTTTAGTATCATCATATGATCGCTAATGGAGAAAAATTCATAGTTGACTGTTTCAATGAGAATGGGCCGGTTGTAGTTAATGATGTGGATATTTTGGTCAGTATAAATTCCCGTTTTTCGTCTCTATCCGCTAATTAACGCGAAAAAAAAACTGCACTTTGTCATTATTAAAGCAGCCATTTTGTTTTGGGATCGTGCAATAATTTTCCTGGATTTTTTTTCTGGAGGTTTAGAGGAAAATCGGTGCCCGATCTTCACGAATGGCCCATCAGCCAATGATAAAATGCCAAAATGGTACATTACAAGAGAGCCATTTGCAAATAAAATTAAATAATTATAGCGAAAAGGGATACGTAAACGAATTGAATAATTGATAAATTGAATTCCCTGTCTGTCTCTCGTTATACGATATCTTCTCTCAATCGACCTATGCAATTGATCAGCTGATATATTCAATCAATACTTACAGTTGCTGGTGATGTGAACATATTGGGTGTTATTCCACCACCAATAAGCTGTGCAGCTTGGGTACTTGTTGCTGTACCACCAATTCTACCTCTTCCAGTGCTCGATATTGAGCCCGGATGTATATTTGGCTGACCTCCTGTTACACAAGCAAATTAAACTGTGTAATACTCATGGCAAAAAATGAAAAGCAACAATTTCCAAACATTCAACTGAACTCAATGATGAAAAATTAAAAAAAAAAAACAAAAAAACAATTGATTGAATTGTGGGAGCATGCGAGGGAGATAAAAAGGCAACCACCAAGCAGATCAATTACCAAGTGAGTCAAGAAAATTCTCATTACTCTCGTGATTACATTATTATCAATGAGCCGTTTATTGACACGGATTTCTTTTTTTTTTTTTTCAGTCTTACAAACTTACAGATTATCATTATCACAAGGGAATTATCAATGAAAAATATTTACAAATAATGATTTCTTTTTCATTCGGTTTCTTGTGATTACACATACGTCACATTCTACAAACATAAGGTGAATTAAAATAGGAGTGAGGATTATTGAGAATCAAGTCGTCAATTGCATTTGAATAAAATAAAAAAAAACAAAAAGAACTCCTGGATTGTCGTAATAGTTCGGATATATCTTTACACCCTTTGTCTCATGATAAACATAAAAATTTGAAGATGAAAAAAAGCTTTTCTTGAGTTAAAAAAAAAAACAAAAAAAAACTAGTGTCATTAAATTCATCAACGCACAATCTAAATTCCCTCGTTGAAAACAGTTAAATACCACGTGTCACTGCCTAAATCTAAACAATTATTTCACAATTGATTGCATTTACGATGAATTTTTGTCGCCATTTTTCTTTTGTATCTACGATTTAGTCACGATTTAGGACGGATGATCTACACAACAATACAACCGTCTCGATGACTTATTCAATTCACAAAACACTACAAATAACATCGTTCAATTGTCAGCCGAGGGTCGGGGGGGCGGGGGGGAGGGAGGGGAAAATAGCATTCATTTATTTCTGAGTTAACTTTGAAATACTTCGAAATCTACGAAAGGAATACGTCAGCATCTAGTTCTGAATGTTTTAATATTGTGTTCATTTCTTTCGCGTTATTTCCTAATATTCTTATAGAGAGTAGTGGTACAACGAGGGATCAAGGAAAACCTTACCTAGAGCTAGTAAATTACTGGGATTGACAGCACCAGGTGTGTCCATTGACACTTCACCAAGACCATTCACTGACATTCCGTTGACCATGTTGACAGCTTGACGTGCACCCTGGGCATCGAGTGTTGTCCAATAGGATTCACTCGGTGATGTGCTGTTTAAACCTGATGGTAATTGAGCAACAGCACCAGTGTACCTGAAGTAAGGATTTTTGAGGTCCAGTGTATTACTACTACTCTCCATGTTCGTTCCCTCGAGTTTTAAGTCTATTGTTACATCGTAGGATTGTCTGAAAATAAAAATAGACATCAGTGGATGTGTCAATTGATGGCCATTCATCTCCCCCGTGAGTAAGAATTGAATTAAATATTCAGAGGGATATGAGAGAAATGAGTTTAAACATCGATTGAACTGTCGATACTCTATATAACAGCCGGTGATGGCTAAAAATAAAAATGTCATCACTTGCTCTAACGGTTGGCGTTACACCCCAAGTAATTAACAAAAAATTATTCCCGATAGTTCGTCGTTGAAAACTGACGGCAATGCGAGGGGAGTTCAATGGAATAGTCACAGAGAGGGCCACTAATGAGTTTTCATTAGTTTCCAGTCTGATGGAGTACACAGAATTTGTTGACCCAATCTCATTCCCCGGGTTTGAGGCTATTGGATCGATGCTGTGAACTTATTTCTCCAATGTCCCACCGGACATATGATTCAATCAGTTTATTCCCTTTGATTCGTTACCTTTTGTTGGCTACTAGTATGACCTTCCCTGAGAGCAATTGTCCACTCTTGCAGAATAATGGATTCTCCAGGAGACAACGGACCTGGTACCAGTGGGTGAGTGGCTCTGTGGGGGCTGTACTCAACCAGACTTGCTGAGTGGAGCCGATAAATGCAACGTCAAACCAGAATGCCAGACCGTGGCAGGTGCCGCTCTCGAGTATATGAAAATCAACATCTATTTCTGTAAAGTAAAGAGACATTTGTTGATTCAACAATTGCCAGGGGAATGATTCTCACATTGATCCATTTTTTTTTTGGGAATTAATCGAGGGACCAGGAAAGTTTAATCCGGTGGAATGCTGCGAAAGTGTGGAAGTTAATTTATTGAATTTGATTTTTATCCTCTGGATGTTGTGGATTAATTAGTGGTTACTCAATTTGTGTTACCTATTTTGTGTAAATCAGTCTCGTCCGCAGTTTGGAAGTCTACAACGTGCCTGACGGATTTGGCCATGCAAATGCGAATATCAAATGTATCAACAATTGGCTGTCGGAAGTATTCTTTGATAGCACTATTACGTAGAGAGGACAAATCGACACCGTGGAAACACGTTTGATACCAGAAGTTTGCCTTGTTGAATTGCTCCATGTAGAGGGTTTCATCGGAGAAAGGGGCTATGTGGAGGTCTCCTCTAGAGGGGAACATGCGGCCTCCTGAAATTATTCACAATCAATTGCACTCATTTATCTCTCTAAAGACTTATTGCAAAGCTAAATACGGAAGTAACTATTAATTTGTTATTTTATTCGTCGATATTCAGCAGAACCTGATAAATTGATATTTCCTACCGTCAAAAATCCTATTAAATAAATTTTAAGGAGATTTTTGCAGGACTTAAATCCTGTAGTGAAGTGGTCCAACGAGTTGAGGGTATTTACCATATTTTTTTCAAAAGCCGCATTCTCTCAGGAAGTAACAATATTAGGAGAAATCATCAGAGGAATTTTTTGTTGCAAAATTGATCAGCTACAAAAATGATCTCGTGACATTATCTCCTAAAACCACTCCTTACCGAGATAATCCGCGGTTTATAAAGATAGAAAAAATACACTTATCGCGTTGTACTACTGGGCTCCCGCATTGTTCCTCCCGTATTATCTCAGTAAGGAATAATTTTAGGATAAATTATCAGAAGAATGTTTTTGTTGCAAAATTGATCAGCTACAAAAATGATCTTGTGACATTATCTCCTAAAACCCCTCCTTACTGAGTTAATCCGCGTTTGTTTCGCTCATCAATTTGACTTGGCGAATTTCGAGTGATTTTTTTTTCCGCTGAGTATGTGAATAAAACAGATCATTGTAAGTTTTATCAATTGACTTACCTGGAACTAGCCACTTCTTGGCATGCAAATAAGTCTCCAACATCCTCTCATTGTAGAGCATGTACCCCATCGGTTCACTCACAATACAATCAACATGCTCGGGCAACTCGATCTCCTCAATTTTTCCAGCAATCACAACAATCTTGTCTGACAGATTATTAGCAGCGACGAGTAGCTCAGCATGATTAGCCATATTACTCGCCTCAACGGCATAAACTTTTTTTGCCCCCGCTTGAACAGCAAAAAATGAAAGAATCCCGGAGCCTGCGCCCACATCCAGAACAATTTTGTCTTTGAAATCCGACAAATTTCCCAGTATTGCTCGTTGATAGGTACTCGTTCTTATGTAGTCCTGCATCATATTTTGTTGTTGGGATAAATAACCGTAAAATTGGAAATACTGCATCGCCGAGAGGTCCTCGGTTCTCTCGTTGAATGCCGACACACCCTTTCCATTTTTGAGCTTGAGAATTTGCGAGTGAAAGCCCCGGAAATCTACAAAAAAAAAAATTGTTTCGCATTTTATATTCGATTTATCTCTCCTCTGGCTTCAACTGGAGAACTACTTGAGGAGGGACAGTATTACCTGACTCGGTGGAGAACGTCAGGAGAATACTCTCGGTGTCTAATGTGAATACGTAACTTTTGGTGGCCACACGAGAACATTCTGTCGTGTGAGTTACGGGAAATTCCAATAATTGCTTTGGCTGCTTCTCGGTTAGCTCCTCTGTAATACCATCAACAATGAGTGTACTTATCAACGACGAGTGAGCCTCGTTTTTTGGGGACTTAATTGTTAATTTAATCCTGCGGTGCATGCGACAAGGAAAATTCATAACTTGTTTATTTTTCATTCCCATTACCTTTACGCTACGGAACTCTAGGTAATACCTAATTAACTAATCAATTAATTAATCAATTAATTAATTAATTAATTACTTGACTAGTTCTCCGATAACGTCCCGAGAATGCGTTGGCATTTCTGTCAACCGAACTTGTCTAAAAAATAATACCCAACTATTTTTAATAAAAAAATCCTCAATAAAATTTCTCGGACCAATAGCTGGGTGTCCCAGGAAATATTCTGTGAGGATATATGTCCTGACTAATCACTTATTCCACCAGAAGCAAGTAATGAGTCACGGCCGACGTCAATAAACCTCAAACCCAATTTTGTTCTCAGCGTGCAACCGACAAAGGACTGATACCCCGCATTTCGGAGCACCTGCTCCAGCCAATGATGAACCGCTTGAGGATTATCCTCGAGCCCCCCCCCTCATTACCGCGACTGCCGCAAAATTGAGGCGATAAAAGTGAACACCCCCGAGGATGGCAAAAATCTTGCGGGGGGGGAAAGAGTCGAAAGGCGAGAGGCAATAATTACAGGCGTCCGGCGTAACGAATTGGGGTTAGGTCGCGTCTTCATCCCGAGCCACTGGTCTCGGGGGGAATATCGATCCACATTCATTAACCCCCTGCAACAAATAAAATCCGTGAATTACCTGTTATCAATTCAATGCTGATTCCCTGGGGATCGTAATTGATATTGAGTCCAACCGGCTTGTCGTACTTCGGCGTTGACTGTCCATTGTTTGACAAAGTCGATACTGTCACCGCGCGAAATGCCTTCGCCATTTTTAGACACCGCGTGCGTTTTTGTGCGCCTCCAGTCTCGTAACCTTTTCAGTCTCACCCCAGGCTCTCTTTTCCCCCGGGTAGTTTTGCCTCCACCAGGTCCAACAATGCCGTCCGCTGATTAATCGTCGGTCGTGGGGAATTCTCTCGATTTTTCCAGCTCGCCGATGTTTTTTTTTCGCCCCTCAGTTGGAGAAGAGAGTCCCCCGATGAGTTGTGGCCAATTAAAATAATGAAAAATAAAAAAAAATCAGCAACAAAAGACACGTTGTTTTTTTGTAATGCTCCTTTTGTTCCACTTTTGTGCACGAAACGAGAGAAGTTAGAGAGCAAACGGCGTTTGTTGGACTACCGGGAAAATAGTAAAGAGCCACGAATCGTGCGATTTTTCGGAGTTACGGACCACCGACCAACCACCCCCGGTGCCTTTTCGCACACGCGCACACACTTCTCAACACCACCTATCACCCTTCTATCTGTCTCACTCTCGTTTCGTTTTCATTCGAGAGCTCGCCCCCCCACTCCGCCGGCCGAAATTCAACTCCTGTCGCTCGCGATTTATCAGTCGAAAAAATTGTAATTGTAATTTTTAACGAGACCATCTGAAGTTGGGCAATTATTTTCTCACCGAGAACAGGGAGTGTAATGTTTAATTGTACAACAACAATTTTAATTTTTGTTTCTGTTGTTTTAGGTCACCGGGGGCTTCGATGTCCTTCGGGACAATGGAAGGCGATGGCATCGATAAAGTGTCTCGCGAATAATGGGCATTTGCAGTCGTTTAATCCCCGTTTTGACAATAAAAAATAGAATTTTTGAAGCTTTGATTTTCCCGCGGAAATTTCAATTGATTGGGCGCATTCTCACGGGTTTTTCCGGTTACTCAAATTATTTTGGGTCTCCCGGGCTAGCGAATGAAGAAAAACAAATCTAGTGATTTTTTTTTTATTGCAAATCTCAAGGTTAAGCCATGAAAATCGAATTGTTTGAAAAATTCAATTGTATTTTCAATTTTCCCGCTCTTCCACTGACGGGAGTCGGCCGATTATTGACCGCGAAGATGGCGATTTTTGATTGCAAAAAATCTGCGGCCAATTGTTGCAGTTGATCCCTAGAAATCTAAGCACCAAGTCCTAGGATTTTTTATTTTGATTTTATTTTTTAATTTTTCTCGCGATATTGAAGCCAATCAAATGGAGCCGTGAGTATCGGCCTTAACAGTCGATCCCTGGGATTCGTTGCGTCGCGCCTGTGAATGCGAGTGTGCGCTGGATATTTCCCCAGATCCCCGAGAGATGGCAGAAGCCGCCGATGACAAGGCGCACGCGTACGGCAACGAGGAGAGAGCGCGGTAATGTTCTTTAAATTAAATTAGCCAATTTGGAGGTAACTTCAGTTTTTTGAAGATATCTCGAAAACTAGCAGGGCTATCGCCTCAATCTCAACGGCGTTGGATTCCTGAGGAAATTTCCTA